>PVHP010005190.1:0-66596 GCA_004024765.1 Zapus hudsonius | reverse complement strand
GGGCTTAGAGGTCCTTGTGTCGAAAATCCTTGGTTCCTGTCTCAATGGCCTATCCTGTGTTGATTGAATGGCTGTGGTTATAGGTCCCTTTTTCATCTGTCATTGTCTGCTGGGTTCCCTACGGATCCTCCACGATATGACTGTGGTGGCTCCTCTCTTGCCAGGATCTGGGTCATCGGCCTACGGTGGATTGGTAGGGTTAGATGGGCCACTTTAACAGAGAGGACTACAGCATGTCTCTGGGGGCACTTTAGAATATCTTATCTCTGCCCTGAGTCAGAGATATGACTCAGATTTGACTTTTACTTTTCCTTTGACCAAAAATAATAGAGTGTAGAAGTTATCTTCTTATTTCTGGAACAAACTCTCAATCAAAAACAGCTTATGGGAGCAAAAGATTGATTTCAGGCTTATAGTTTCAAGGGGAAGCTTCATAGTGGGAGTGGGGAAGCTTGCCCACTTCCCCATACATCCGAGAGAGAGAGAGAGAGAGAGAGAGAGAGAGAGAGAGAGAGAGAGAGAGAGAGATCTGAAAGAGCTGGCTGGCTCTCAGCATCCAGTAGGACTGGGCTTCAAGGTCCACCCTCAGTGACACACCTCTTCCAGCAAGGCTTCTCCCAACAGCTCCCAGGGAGCATTTGACATTCAAACCACCACCACATAGTAAATTTAAATGAATTAAAGAATAATGAGAGAAATAGCTATAAAATATCCATGCTTCACTGTTAGGTAGCTACATAGGCACTAGTTAGCTTGAAGCTATTAAGGTTGAAGCCATTTCTTATAATCTACTTTGGACTCTACCTTCCCTTTCCCTGGTAAATGGGGGAAGGTGGAGGTATCCAGGCTGCTCAACCTTAGTAGAGGATTAAATGTACAAGGCAAAGCTGCTTCCCTTTGGTCCAAAGAAAGGTATCTAAACTCTACCTCTGGTCCTGGGTAGACACATGACAGTCTAAAAACACAAGATTGCAAAGACATGCTATTGTCCTCTCTGTTAATTACATGGCCATGAGACCACCCCCTTAGGAAAGCTAATTCAACTCAAGATACACTGAAGAGATGGGAGGAATCCTTACCCTTTCAATGAGATAATATACCCCCAATAACCTCCTTTGATGCAGTTGCTGATGGAGCTAATCCTGACCAGTTTTCTGAGCTGAAAATCTAACCCTTTCTTTCCCCTTATTCTAGCTCTTCTCCAGAAACTGATCAAAATCCTAAGCATGAGCTGCAGAGATGGCTCATCGGTTAAAAGCACTTGCTCACAAAGCCTGATGGCCTGGGTTTGATTCCCCAGGACTCATGTAAAGCCAGAAGGTACTAGGGCAGGTGCCTCATGCATCTGGAGTTTGTTTACAATGGTACCCATTCTCTCTCTTTTCTACTTCTCTCTCTTTTTTTGTCTTTATTATTCATAATTACATACATCGTATTAGCAAATCCTATGATGGTAGCCCCATTACACTCCTCTCTGTCCCCACCCCACTGGGCAATGTCTGGATATTCTCCCTCACCATGGCTCTTACAATCTTTCTGCCCCCTCTTCCTCTTAGTTCCCTGAGTCATGGTGGGTGAGTTTTAAGTCTGTTTTATTGTTGAGATCTTAAGTGTTTCTAGACTTTTCTGCTTTGGGTTGTGTTGGATCTTGTTGGTGTGACTCTCAAATCGATAAATAAATATATTTTTTTAAATCCTAAGCATGCTCGCACTGATGTTCTGTGTTATTTCTCTGAAGATCTCACCCCCACCCAGCTGCACACAGACTTCCTTCACAGCTGGCTTGTGATGTGGGAATTTTTGGGTTCAGGGAAGGTTCCCAGATTTATGACCTCCAAGTTTCGGGTTCTCTCCTAATCTTTAATAAAGAATAATAAAGAATAAAGATGGACTCAAGAAGAACAACTTATGAATTATTGAGTTTATTTGGGGAGAAATCACAATTTGTGGAGTTTATTTAAAGAGAATTGAGACCTGGAAAAGGCCAGACATTTTTATATGCAAATATATTTCAGAAAAGTGGAAGCTAGAGAGAAACTAGGCCCAGACAGTGAAGCCAGACTGAAGCTGAGGGCCACGTGGAAGACTAGGGAAACTGAGGCTTAGAGGGGGAGGACACACTGAAGGAAAGCTGGGGACTCCACGGAAGACTAGGGAAACTGAGGCTTCCAAGGAAAGATCAGAAGGTTGTGAAAACGTGGAAATCTTTTAGGAAAGATTTAGATACGCTACAAACCCATGGAAGGTGAGGCCTAGGGGACAATCAGAGAGGACAAAAGACAAGAATGCACTTGGCATTGACGGCGTGCTCTCCCGTGGAGGGAGACTAGGCAAAAGAGAGCGCCACGTGGCAGATCCCGAGTGGGAATCCACACGTGGTACTTTAGAGACCACCAGAGAGACAAAGCGTGGGACTCCCCTCCCCACCTAGCCAAGCAGCCGAGTCACCTGGGGGAAGTTCAGGCCACACCTGATGAACTCCAGGAGGACAGAGGAGGGACACACGTCAGCCTGCCCGCTTCATGGTGTTTGATTCAGGTAGGCGGGGAAATCGGATTTCTTACCAACTCTGGAGGATGGATGACAGAGTCGGCCCATGTCTGGATCTGGGTCGGGCATGACCATCAGTGGGCAGCGGGGGTCGCTGCAGATCAGTGTCAGCCAGACCCGAGTTCTAGTCCAAGTTAGGTGTTTGCATTCCTGGGCCAGGATGAGAAACCAGAGATGTTTGCCATCAACTTTTTCCCTCTGGGCCTCAAACCCTGGCTGAAACCTGTCTCACTTGGACTCTCCCTCCAAAAGGCCTGCCATCTCCCCCTCCAGGCAGCTGCCCAGATGAGTTTGTTTACCCTCAACTCTAATAAAATTGTCATTGAGCTTCTTTCTGAGTTCCTTCTAAATTCGTTGATCAAGCAGACTAAGAACCCACAAAAAGAAAGAAAGCCTGGATCCGTGGTAATATGACCAGGAGAAAGTAGCTTTGCCATAGAGGGCTTCAGTAAAGCCCCATGTCCTGGACTTTGCTCCCTTTCTTGGCATTTCCAATCTGAAGGCGGGTCATGAAGATTCCTTCCCCATTCATGTGCTACTTCACATTCAAGGCTGGGCCCTTACAATACTTTTACTTTTCTGTGAACCAGGGACCTAGAAGGCAGTTCCCAAAGCTGATGATAAGGGAGGGAGCCGCCTCAGTGACCTCCAAGCCTGCTGTGGTCTAACTAGCTACCTAATACTTTCTCTCCTTTACCATCAAGGTCTTACTGCTTGAATCATTAAATTTTACGTTTAGAAAAATAATTTAAGTCCACAGTAAAATGGAGTATCAAATTTAGAAAGGTCCAATATATCTGCTCCTTCCCACATCCTGTACCACCATGGCCCATTTGTTACAGTCTATAAATCCAAGTGTATACTTTATATTTACTCTGGTGGTAGATATTGAGTTGGTTTGGACAAGTATAGGATGGTCTTCATCCACTACCAAAGTAGTACACAGAAGTGATTCTTCTATTGATACAGGAATTTCAAGTGTCTGAGATTGATGGAGCCTTTCTTGGCTCTTGGTTGGCCTTAACCGCAATCATCAAGGTGCCCAAAGGTTATGGTTACACAAAATATTAACTGAGTCGGTGACGAAGTCAAAGATAATAGAGGATGAAGTTTAGAATGATTTTATTATAGATCTTAGATGGGAAGAAGGCAGAGCTCCTGTACAGTTGGTGTGTATCCTCCAGAAAGTGGAAAACCTTGTGAATAGGGACTCCTTTAAGGAAAACCCAGATCAATCAGGTTTCTAGGAAAAAGGCACTTCTTTAGGGGAAAACAAACAAGGAAAATACAGTTTTTCCATTGCAGGCTCAAGGACATTTCCCACTTGTAAAAAAAATACACACACACACACACACACACACACACACACACACACACACACACAGCTATCTGCCTTAGGTCCTGCTAGCCTCATCTGCCTAGCCATTTTAATTTACTTTTGGACACTCCTAACCTTAAACTGTTTCACTGTGGTTTGAAACTCATGTTGAAGTAGATCCTCATGAAATATTCAGAGGTGGAACTAGGTGAAGACTTCTGCCTTCATGAATGGTTTCATCAGCTCACACAGTTAATGAATGATGAATTAATTGGCCCTAGCCATTCACCGGTCTCCATTTCCCCAGTGCTTGGCTTTTTAAAATGTGGGTTCTGAAGATGGAAACCAGGTTCTCATGCCTGCTTAAGAGTGGATGTGCCATCAAAACATTCAACTAGGTCCCTCACTGGATTGCTTTCTCTCATCGTAAGACTCATTGTGTCACTTCAGGGTTGCCAGCAAGAAGACCAGGTCTTTCATTTCAACCCAGAGCTAGCCAAAATGGACCGCTTTGTAAAGATAACCTCCCTATCTATGGTTTTGTGTTATTAGCAACAGAAAATGGACTAAGAAAACTTAATTGTCGTAAAAAAAACTTCATGTTCTATTTATTTTTTTTTGTCCATGACCACTGTTAAACACTAATCTCCAACATTTTGCTTCTCCCAAAATGCCATGTAGTTGAGATGATATAAAATGTAGACTTTACACCTTGTCATTCTCTTAGCAATGTATATTTAATCATCATTTATGTCTTCTCAACCTTGGGTGTTGTTTCTCAGCACTGTCCTTTATTTTTGAGACAGAGCTTGCCAAGTGGAGTAGACTGGTTAGCCAGAGAGCCCAAGTGATCCGTCTGTCTACATTTCGCCAGTGGTGGGATTATAAGCCTGTGCCACCACACCCGGAGCTCAAAGTTAGGCCTTCTTGCTTGCATGATTAAACACTTTACCAACTGAGATATCTCCCTAGCCTGCAAATTATACTTCTTTTTAGCACAGAATCATATCCCATTGTCTGGATATATCACAGTTTTTCCTTTTACCTTCTGAAGGACATGTAAGTTGCTTCAAGTTTGGGCAACTCTGAATAAAGCTGCCATAAACATTCATGTTCATTCTTTTATGTTGGCATAAATTCTCAGTTTCTTTGGGTAAGTATCAAGGAGTTAGAATGTTAGATCCTATGATATGAGTATGTTTAGTTTAATTAGAACTTTGCAACTGTCATCCAATGTGGCTGTGCCATTTTACACTCCTCACAGCTATAAATAAGAGTTCTCATTTTTAATTTCCTCGCCAATGTCTGATGTCAGAGGTTTGGATTATGGTAATTCTAATAAGTGTCATTTTATTTTTATTTGTAGCTGTACTATGCAATTCTCTATTGGCATGAACTGTTTAAATTGTTTTTATTTGTGCTTTTGTTGAATTGTCCTTTCCAATGCCCATTTTGAAATTTAATTAGCAGTGATGAGAGATGGGATGTAAAGAGGTGATTAGGTTAGGAAGACCTACCTATCAGTAGATCGATGCTGGTATCCAGAGGGTGGGTTCTGATAACAAGGGTAAGTTGGCTTGCTCTCCCTGACTGCCTCATGCATGCTCTCTTGCTTTTCCTGTGTTTCAACTCAGCACGAAGAGACTCACAAGGTGCCAAAACTGTGCTCTTGGATGAACCAGGTCCAGGACTGTGAACGGAATCAACTTTGATGATTTAAGATTTACACAGCCTTCCATACTACTTGCCACCTGTAAATCTTCACTGAAGTGTCCATTCAGATCTTTTGTCCTTAATTGGGCTGCTTAGTTACTTATCATAGATATAAAGAGTTCTTTGAATATTTTGAATATCAGTCCTTCACCCCTTGTGTCTTTTGCAAATACACCCTTATAGTTTGTGACCTGCCTTATTGTTCTCTTTATTGTATCTTTCACCAAGTAGAAGTTTAGTTTTTAATTTTAATGAAGTCCAGCTTGTTAATATTTTTCACTGATTATAATCTTCACACTGTGTCATCAACCACCCTGTGGCAGTTTGAATAATGTCCCCAAAAAGAATTAAAGGTTTATTATAATTGTGAATTGTCTTCAGCCTTCTGGCTGGAGGAAATGTCACTTTGGCCTAGCTTCCTGGAGACTAGTCCTTTCTAATTTGGATGCAAAATACTAGGAATAGATATGCAAAAGAAGAGCCAGAAACACCCCCCCATCTGATCTGGCAATTCTGCATTTTTGTGAATTACAGTGACACAGTGTGCTTGCTTGCTCCTGGTGGTGGGTTTTCTGTCTCTCTCTGCTTCCTTCTGTCAAAGGGGCCAGCCTTTTTTCCTTAACTTCCCCTGGATCTGTTCAATAAATTCTTTCCTCCCCCAAATTGTGCCTGGTTTAGAGATTCAGCCCAGCGGCCTGTGGCTGACTACAACACACCCCATTTAGTTAATAATGTTATCTTTCTTAATGTTTAATTTTCCTGTTAAATAGATGAAGAATGACATTTGGCTCGTTTACTTTGAACATCATCCTCTTACCTTCAGTTACTTTTAAAAGAGAGAAAGAAATAAAATTGCTCAAGTTCTGATTTTTTTCCCTTTGTCCTCGTCTACGTAGTTTTAGCTGTCTCATTTCAACACTGTCAGCATTTATAAAACTTATGCTCTACTTGGTCACACTCAGCTCACATTTGTTTTTCATTTTGAGTTGCATTTAAATATGATTAACGCTAACTTTCTCGTAATTCCTGGACTTTGACTGAAGCTTGTCCTCTAGGAACAAAGACTTTGCGGAATAATATCTTCTAGGTTCCTGTCTGTTCAGAATTGACTGTGATTAAAGGGCAGATTGGCATTATATAAAAACATTACCTCATTAATTTCTTTCTCTGAGAATCTATTTGGTATTGTGTTACTAACTCTGGAATTTGGGAAAGACGTGAAAACTCTAAAGACCACCTAACTTTTCCTCTTATACATTTTCTGGTCTTTTATTTTCCTATAATACCTCCTTAATGTTAAATTTAACAGGTTTTCTGGATGTGTTTTGTTGTTTACTATTCCAGGTTAATATTCCTGGGGGCAAAGTCTAACCTTTCAGTATGTTGTTTCATTTCAATTATATTATTTTAAAGCACAATTAAAAATATTTTACTTATTTGCAAGCAGAGAAATACCAACAAAAAGAGAGAGAGAGAGTCAGAGAGAGAGAGAGGAAAAAATAGAGACAGAGAGAATATGGGTACACCACAGCCTCCAGCCACTGCAAACAAACTCCAGATGCATGTGCCACTTTGTGCATCTGGCTTACATGGGTACTGGGGAATAGAACCCAGGTCCTTAGGCACGGAGGCAAGCAACTTAACTGCTGAGCCATCTCTCCAGCCCTTAAATTATATACCTTTAATAGAAGTATTTGAAATAGGTGTATAAAAACCACTAAATATCACACTTTAAGATCATGTAGATTCATGGTTTTCAATGGTTATTAAGTAAGAGAAAATTTACAAAATTATTTCTATATTTAGTTTTCTTTTACGTGTGTTTGTGGTATAGGGACTTGAACATAGGTCCTCGTGCATACTAGCCATGTGTTACATCTCTTGTATGCCCTCAGCTTTTATTTTATTTTTAAAATTTATTAACTAAGGTACCAGACAAAGTAGGAGGTTTCACTATGACATTTTCATATATGTGTGTCATTCTAAAGTGCTTTCTTTCTGCTATTCCCCTCATAGTAGTTACCTCCTCATTGCTTGGACCAAATACCTGACAAAAATCAATTCAAGGATGGACGAGTTGGTTAGTTCAGTTCCAGACTGAAATCTGCTGTGGCAGGAAAGGCCCTTGCAGCAGGAGGCAGAAGCTGAGCTGCTCACAGTCAGCCCACAGGGAGGAAGCAGGGTGTTGAGCGCCCATGCTTGGACAGCTCTCTCCTTTATATTCAGTTCAGGACCAGGGACCCTGTGCTGCCCACAGGGAAGATGTGCCTTCTTATCTCAATTAACCTAATCAAGATAATTCCTGAGGTTAATCTAATTTAGATAATCCCTCACAGGTGATCCTGGGTTCTATAAAGTTGACAATCGATATAAACCATCACACCCTTCCTTCATGGCACTCTCCAGAACCCCCTATTATTTGTCCCCTATTTCCCCAAAGAATCACGCCTTATGCTTTCATATTATATTAATTATGTTGCTTTCTTTTTTCTCCATCCTATCCTCCCTTACGATCACTTTTCTCCTCTCTCATGGTCCCTTTTCCACTGTCACAGCACACACACACACACACACACACACACACACACACACACACACACACACAATTTAAATTGAGATTCCATGTATGCGGTACTTTTTAAATTTGGCTTATTTAGTTATGTGTGTGTGTGTGTGTGTGTGTGTGTGTGTGTGTGTGTGTGTGTGTGTCTATACATATACCAAAGCCTCTTGCCACTGCAAACAAACACCAGATATCTGTGCCACTTTTTGAGTCTGGCTTTTGTGGGTGTCTTGGGAATTAAACCTAGGCTGACAGACTTTGCAACAAGCCCTTCTTCCCAGCCCCAAAATATGCAGTATCTGTCCACATAATTACCTCCAGGTCCATCATGTTTCCTCCAAAAGCCACGATTTCAAACTTCTTTATGGCTAAATCTAATTCCACTGTACATCTATATCACATTTTCCTTATGTGTTCACTAGTTGACGGCCATCTAGGCTGATGTTCTAGCTACTGTATTTCTAGCTAATATATATTCTAGTGCTGGAAGAAGGCTGTATGTGTGAGCATTTCTGTGGTAAGTAATTTGAGTATACACCAGGAGTCATATAGCTGCATCATATAGGAGTGCTATTGTTAGTTTTTAGGAGAAAACTGAATATAGACATCCATAGTGACTGTATTAGTTTTTTGCCCACTGGCAGATTATAAGGATGCCTTTTCCTCACATCTTTGCCAGCATTTGTTGTCCTTGGTATTCTTTATGTTGTTGCTGTTGTTGTTTTTGAGGTAGCGTCCTGCTATAGCCAGGCTGACTTGGAACTCACTCTGTAGTCTCAGGCTGACCTCAAACTAACACAGTGACTGTCCTGTTCCTTTCATTGGTTTTCCTGATAGCCCTTGTGACTGGGGTGAGAAGACAGAATCTCAAAATAGCTTTAATGAGAACATAGAAAGTGGACACCCTTGTCTTACTCCTGATTTTTGAGGAAATGCTTTCAGGCTATATCATATTTGTATGCATATTCGTACTTATTATTTGTTGGTTGTTTTGCTGGTGGATTGGATTATTATACAATCTTTTCTTTTCCCTCGACTAGTATTGAGTTGGTTTGTTTCCCTTGTTGTATGTGACGAATTCCTTCCTAGCTCTCCTGTGCTCATTGCTCTCCTGAGATGAATTCTTTCCTGTGCTGTTGCAGTAAGACAGAGACATCTTTCTTCCTCCTCTGTGGTGCTGGCTTGGTGGTTATGAACAGGCTTAGTTTCTGACTCCTGATTTCACCATCAATTTTAAAGACTGCTTTCCTTGATAGATCGATTTTTGTGGTCAGTTATTTATTTTCAGGTCTTTGCATACATTATTCAATGCTTTTCTGACTTTTCTGATTGCTGAAGAGATAGGCAACATTATTTTAACATATTTGTTTTTCTAAGTGAGCTTGTATTTACTTCTTCTAGTTTCTTATATTGTTTCTTTGCTTTGTATTATTTTTTTGTCATCTTGACTGTAATATTGAATAGAGACTCTTCTCTGGTCGTGCTTATTTGGGGCTCTAAATGCCTCTTACACTGGGATACCCATTTCTTTGTCTGTCTTTAGGAAATTGTCTACTATTGTTTCATTGAACTGATTCTTTGCGCCTTTAGCTCCTCTTTCCTTTGGGATTTTAAATTTAGTCTCTTGATTGTATACCAAAACTCTTGAATGTTTTGATCATTCTCTTTTTTCTGCATTGAGGTGTTAATGTAGTATTTCATCAACCTTGTCCTCCTGAATATTCTTTCTTCTGTCTGGTCAAATCTGCTGATATTTTCCTCTGTGTTTATTTTATTTTATACATATATTTTTGAGTTTTGCATTAAAACACTTCTTTTTTTTCTAGGTATTTCCTTGCTCAGTTTTTATTCATTGTTACTTTTCCATCCATATTCTAGATTTATTTTTATTCATTTGCCAATCTTTTTCTCTGAGCTGTTGACTTTTGTGTCTAGGTCCTTGGTTGAATTCATCTACTTATTTGTATTTTGTTTAAGATCATCCATCATTTTCACCTGTAAACTCTGGAACTCTTCATCTAGCATTTTACCTACTTCATTTTCTTTAAATTTGGAATGTGAGGAGTTACCATCTTTTGGAGAGGTGTGCTGCTTCGCTCTTTCACGTTTCTTCTATTTCTGTGTTCCAGTTTTCACATTTATTGTTTTTATTGGGGATCTCCTTAAGCAGCTTTCTCTTGAGGTCTCAATCTCCATTTTTCATATATCCTATCACTAACTTTGTGAATTTTTAAAGCTCTTCCTTCTTTCTATCATTAGAATAAAGCCTATATTTTTAAATTTGAATTTTCTCATTCCAAGTCACATAGAGACCACTTCTAATCTATCATCTGACCCAGAAGTCCTCTTTTTAAATTTTCAGTTTTATATTTGATGTTTCATATATTATAGTAAGGAGTGAACCTAGAACCTCATCCATGTGAATTAAGTATTCCACTACTAAGCTATATCCTGAGTCCCTTTTTTAACCTTTTCTTGTGCTAGGAATCCACTAAATTGACCATTCTGGACTTAAACTTGAGATCTCTGGAATATCTGGGAATACAGATCATACCACAAAGCCCTGTCTCAGTATATGGTTTTAAGTCATCCTCAGTTATTTTACATTTGGAAAGTATTCTAGAATTATCTTTATCAACTTGACTTTCTCTTTGAGGGCATCTGCACTTTCTATTGATGCCCTTCATCTCCTTTGATTAGTCACACCTTTTCTCTCCACTGCAATTATATGAGTTTATCCCTGTCTAAATATACAACAATTTTCATTCCTTTCCTAACCATCCTCTGATTTTTTGGAAGGGATATTCATGGTGATGTTTTAATTTTACATAAATATGATATAAAATACATAAATATGTATTATATAAACATACATGTTACTACTTATATTAAAGGATTTTTTTCAGATGTCTTTTCCTGGTAGTACATGTGTAAAATATTTCCACACACAATTAGATTAGCTGTTATATAGTGTTTCACTTTATGAAAGTATAATAATTTACTAAATGAAAACTCTTAGTGACAGGTTATTTGGAAGTTTTTGAAGTATATTTTTATTCATATAACTTTCCTTATTTTTATACGTATTTATGAAAATTACTTCCTAGAAATGGCACTGTGTGACAAAAGTATGAAAGGCCATTTTTCTAACTGAAATGGAATAGATGAACCAGGAGGAGAAGGGTGAGGATGCTGCTTATTTTGAAGACAGCCATTCTTTCCTCATTGTCTGATCTGGTGGGGAAAATGAGTCTGGCTCCTTCATCTCCCTTGAAGGGCACTGATCCACCTAAAAAAGATATGTCCTCAAGGCTGAAAAAAATCTGATGTCCAAATACCATCCATCCTCACTTTGTGGATGAAGGTTTGAAAATTTGGATAAGGGATACCCAAAAACATGTAGTCCAGAGCACTTGCTAATCTGAGAGGCAAATATTTCTCATTACACATGCATTGTCTTTTATAAATCTTACATAATTTGCTCATTTTGCTTATGTTTTTTTCTAATGACTTTATCTTATTATTTTTAACTTGTAAAATGTTTTTTTTTAAACCTTGGGAATCTGAGCTCCTCATCCACCTATATGTTAGTATATTTTATTACTAAGATGCTTTCTCTAGGACATTATGATGTCTTCTCTACATGTGCATTTAAAAATATTTTTTGAAACTTGTTAAAGAGAATTTAGCCAGTGTGGTGTCTCATTGCCATAATCCCAGCACCTGGGAGGCTGAGGCAAGAGAATTGCTGTAAGTTTGAGGCCAGTTTGGGTTACATATTGAGTCCCAGGCCAAGCCAGGCTGAGCTAAACAGACCTTGTTGCAGAAAACCAAAACAATCCAATCAAATAAACAAAAAAAAACATTTAGACTGATTTTTATTTTTTTGCTTTGCTACGTTTATCAATCACAGCATCTGGCTTTCAGATAAGAAATTAGTAAAAATATTTTGAACAAAACGAACACATATTTTTGCTAGATTAAGTATTGATCAGGTTTAGATTTTTGGCAATTATTTACCCTAGGTATAATTATACTCCTCTCCAAAAAATTTCAAGTCTTGATTCTGAAGATTGGTGAATATGTTATTTTACATTGCTGAAAAAATTCAAAATAACCTTTACATTTGTTACTTAAAGATATTGAATGGAGGAATGATCCTGGATTATCTAGGTGGGCCAAATGTAGTTAAAAGTGTCCTTCCTTGTAAGGGTGATGTCAGTGGTTAGAGTCACAGAAAGAGACGTGAGAACAGAAACAGGGGCAGAGGTGAAATGCATGATGTTGCTGGATTTGATGATGGACAGTTTATGAAACAAGGAATTTCAGCAACCACTGGAAACTAGAAAAGACAAAAAAAACATGCAATCTTATCTAGAATTCTAAGTAGAGTATTGAGAGCTGAGAAATAATAAAATAATGTTGTTTTAAGCATGTGATAATTTCTTATAGGAGCAATAAGAAACATGTGTACTCTTCTACTACTAAACTGATTAATCACTTCATTACTTCTTGGGTTATCAATTTATTGGTTTATAATATGGAATGTCTGTTTTATGAGTCTTTAGATTCCTGTTGGATAAATCCCAAAGGATTGTATATTCTGTGTAATGAAGAACTAAGATTCCATTTTCCTTTTTCTCTCAAAGGAAGGAGAGAACGTGCTCATTTAAGTGCTCAGGGAATTTCTACCACATTTGTTCCTTTGGCTTTTATATAAGTTGCTCACTCTCCTTGGCTTAGCTAATGAAAGCATGGGCATAAAAAACAAGGGTTTTTGTTCTTCCAGAACAAGTCCAAGTCAGAGTGCCCATCAGAGCCAGGGCAGAAAAGTGTTGCCAGTGCAGATGGCCCTCAGCAGAAGCTGTAGACATAGACTGGATTCCTGCAGATGCTTTGGGATCTCCATTGTGAGCTCAGTGGTTCTGTGGTGTAGGCCATAGGTTCGTTCTACACAAATAGAACAGGGAAACCATCAAGTGAGTTTACTTTCATTGCAAAGCCATAGGTCTGGAAAGAACCACAAATACCCAGTCTGCCTTGTGCTACAGTCAGGGTTATCACATGGTTCTGTGAAGATACTATTCACTGTAATATATGTATGGCTTTTAGAGGAACTAAACAAGCTACCTGGATTTATTTGCATCTATGAACTAGGATAAAGAAATAACTTGACGGCTGGAGAGATAACTCAGAGGTTAGTTAAGGCACTTGCCTACAATGCCTTAAGACCCAGGTTTGACTCACCAGTACCCAGGTAAAGCAAGATGTGCAAAGTGGCACATGTATCTGGAGTTTTGTTGCAGTGGCTAGAAGCCCTGGTGCAACCATTTTGTCTCTCTTCTTGCAAATAAATAAATAAGTAAATAACATATTTTAAAATAGCTTGATTAAACTGTATAGACATTTTTATTTTCTGGTGAAACATTGAGCAAATAAACTCAAATAGTTTCAGTGTTGCCCGAGATGGCAGATATAAACTCATAACCTTCCAGAAGTACCATCATCCTATGATTGAAAATTTAAGCCTAAAGATATCTGATGACATATAAGAATTTTGTGTAGATAAAGAATATCATTAAGGGATCTTTTCTGTGTAAAACCAAGAATAAAATTTTGGTTACAGCAACATAATTTTCATATCTAATTCAAATATCTTTTTTGAGCTTTTCCTTTATAAAAATATTTATTTATTTAAAATCAGAGAGAGATAGAGAGAAGAGAGACAGACAGAGAGAATGGGTTGCTACAGCCTTCCGCTCTTGTAAATGAACTCCAGATACATGTGCCAACCTGTACATCTGGCTTTACATGGGTACTGGAGAACCAAACTTTGGTCCTTAGGCTTTGTAGGCAAGTGCCTGAACCTCTGAGCCATCTCTCCAGCCTTACACTTCTCCTTTGGAAGCCTCATAGACTCTAGCACAAGCTTTCTCTTTATTCTGTACACTGATGCATCCACAGTAAGCCAAAGATGTCTACTGTCTGTTCTTTCTGATTGGAAAACAAATTTGGTTCCAGACAACTGCCTTATAATTAACTGGTGGTTTCAAAGCATGACAGAATTACATAAGCTGAATAGGTTTCACATGTCTCTCAGAGTGATGCAGTAATATACTACTGAACACTGTAATATACTACTGAGCTCATCATTAGTTTATATTGGGGATAATTTAAAATATGGTAAGAAGACAAAAGTTTATGTTGAGCTATAATGACTTAGTGACAACTGACTCATCAGAAATTTCACACTACTGTTGAGATAACTGAACTCACTAACTTGTGACTCCAGGTTAGATATCCATATTGCTTCCCATTTGTTCTGATCCAATGGACAAGCTAGGCATTTATCAAAGGAATAGTTATTACTCACTTTGGTTACTGGGCTCAAAGGCCACATGTGTGGCTTGTCAACATTTTGCTCAAAGCTCTGCTAAAATAAAACAGGCCATTATCTAATCTGCATTGAAACTCTGGGGGTGGCAAGAAGGAGCCTTTTCTTACTGAGGAAAATTAATTTTGCTGTAGTTTCAATAGGGTATTCATTTTTTCTTTGACTCATGAACAATTCAGCGTATACAGCCGACTCAGTCTGGGATAACGTTTTGTTTTAGGGTATTGTTAATAAGAAAAAGCATTAGCAATTCTTTGAATAGCCTATTATATTATTAGAAGCACACATTGTATTCTTCCATTTCAGTGTTGATTTGCCAAGGAGTACAATAGTTAAAAAGACCTTCATCTATTCCTCCAACACAGTGAATAATGTTTTATGAAATTAATGTTACTTGAAAACTACATAGGCTATCATTCAATGTGCCTGTGGAAGTAACTTCTTCCTCCTGCATTTCTTTATATCAACCATCACCTCCTTTTAGCACTATGCTTCCTGTTTTATAAGTGACTTGGGCTTAAGAAAAGAAGGTTGTTACCTAGTCATGCAACATCCCTCTGGCAGAAGAATCTCAGCAAAATACTAACTGCATCCCGTGCTGGTAAATCTCCTAGGAAAGGCTGTTGTGGGGAACAAAGAGCCCCCAAAGTGGAAGTCTGGAAGGCAACATGCTCATCTCAGCCCTTCTACTGGCCATGTGATCATGCCAGGATCTCCTTCCCCATGGAATGGGCAGAGTACAAGTATGCAAATAGGTGGCCTGCCAACAGCACTGCGTAATTGGTGACATAAAGTAGAGATCACGAAAATATAGGAGGTATGGTAATTCCTAATTTCCCTGGCAAGTACACAGTATACTTGTATCTGCTTTCGTGGATGCCTTCTGAAGAGAGATCTCTTTCCATTCTGCCTGCATCAAGGTGTGGTATCTCAAGCTGATGTTCTTCACAGATGTGAGAACAGATGAGTCATCCACAGAGTCTTCTCCCTTCAAAGAGCTCATTCACCTCGCCTCCTACAGTTCCCACCACCCGAGGGATGTGACCCACCTGCCTCACCACACACAGAGTTTTCCTCTAGAACCCCACCCCAGGACACAAGAGAGAGGCTCACTCTCCCGGTGCTCATGGCCCATCATCTCATTGTCCTCAGTACACCCACCCTGTATAACTCAGCCAGGCTACCTTGACCCTGTGGCCTCTTAATAGTGATCCAGTGTCTCAAAGGTGTCAGTGGTATTTCCCTCTCAGTACCATAGAGTTTACTCATGATGACTCAGTATGAATTCAGTATTTCAAATGGCACTGTTTATACACAAATAATTAGTGTTTTTAATACTAGAAGAAAAAGAATTAAATACATTTTTTGCCACAATATTCAGTCCCAATTCAGGCCTTAACTATGAAAGACTATTGCAAAGAAAACTTAAGTGAAATTCAGAAGAAAGATCAGAAGATAAATTGAAGGGATTGAGAATATAGCCCTCTCCAGGAAGGTTGAAATTATTTTAGTCTAATGGCTGAGTATTCAAAATGCAGCCTAGCTGTTCTTTATCTCTACCAATGACAGCAGCTTAGAATTGATTTTAGATACAGCAAGAGGGATTTAGGTTAGATAGAAAGAATTTCTTAATAATGTAGTTCATTAAATACTGACAAAATTTACAAAGGCAATTTGTGGAATTTCCTTCTATAGTAATCTTTTTAAATGAAGATTATGACTATGCCTTGGAGTTTAAATAAAATGTTTGACTATTTTTTCAAATGTCTACAGATTCACTTTAGCAATAAGCAAATAGAAAGCCAGAGCTTTAGTAAATTCATGACTGCATCAATATCTTTTCACAATATGGGGGAGGTTTCTGTTTAGACTTTTTGAAATTGTAGTGGACATAAGACTTGACATTTTAACCACTCTAATTGTAAAATTCATTAAGTACATTCACAATGTTGTACAACTGTCAGCAAAAGTCAACTCAAGAAATTTTCATCTTCCTTAATTGAAAAATAACTCCTATCACCCTTTCTCCCTGACTTCAGTAACTTCTATTCTTTATGTTTCTATGAATTTGAGGTTTTGGAAATTTTGATAATTGTCCCAAGTGAATAATCTCCACCTTGTCTGGATAGAACATAACCTACTGCCTGTACCAGCCTGTTTTTAAAGTCTTATCCTTAGTGGCCTTATGTTTATTAGCTAAGCTTCACCTACCAAATGTTTTATGTCTTCTCAAAACAGCATCACCAGCTAGGTACCAAGTGTTCAGATATATGAGCCTGTGGTAGACATTTCACATTGAAACCATTACACTCATCCCTAGAAGCTGACATTTGTACAGCACTTTATCTTTCCAGCATCTTTTATAGTAACAATACTTTGTAACATGGTCATCCTTTGTTAGTGTCTTGCTTTATGCATATGATACTTTCAGAGCTCATTATCTTGTCAATCCTCATGTTAACCCTCTAAAACAGACATGGATGAGTTTCTGTTAAAGATGTAAATACCATTTAAAAATCAAGCCAATAAAGTCAATGCTAAAAAGTCAATTAATATAGAACTGATATGGAAAATTAAATCTATCATGCCCCTTCCCTTTCCAATTAAGTCCTATTCTCATAAAAACAATTTTAAAGTTTTTTTACTCAGATGGTTAGATTTTATAACTTCAAAGGTCATAATTTTTATCTCTTTCTTGATTTGTGATGATTAGATGTTGTATACTATAAACAATGAGAATTTTCCCAATGCCTGTATCTTCTTTTCACAGTTGATTATTTGTAATAGTAGTTTCATTTTTTGAATGAGTTGGATGTCTTTGTAATTTTACGGTGTATATTTCTAATTTTTCTCAACTGTGTCTGGAGCTCATTCTGAGAGGAATTTAGTATACTTTGCCATCACTTTTTTCTTCCATAACTAACACTCCTAAACTTTGCTAGTTATCCCTTAAATTTTATAACATCAAATTTATAATCATCTATGTCAGGTTCTGTAATTAGAAGTAAGGCCTCTTACTTTGTCTATAGGTTGATTACAAAATACTCTTCCATTCAGTTCCCTGAGTCATGGTGGGAGAGTTTTATGTCTTCTTTATTGAGATCTTAAGTGTCTCTGGACTTCTGCTTTGGATTGTGTTGGGTATTGTTGGTGTCAGAGCAGATGTTTTTCTTATATGAACATTTTTAAGAATCATGAATGAATCTTGTTATTTCAGATGAGTTTTACAAATTTCTTTGGTTGTGTGACTCTTTTTCCCCAAAGTCTTTCCCATGACATTGATGTGTTACTAGTAGTTTATGTATATGGAATAGGGCATGTCAAGTGACCTGCTTTACTTCAAGGAGAGAGCTAAAGATACTGGCTGATGGGTTACAGCTTTCCTAAAGAGGTCTTAATCTTCTAAATCCTAGTGAAAGCCTATGCAGTTCAAATACTTCATTTCTCAAAGAGACTTCATTTACTTGCTGGTGTAACAAAGGAGAAATGAAAAATATTTCATATATGTACCTCCAAATAATCTTCCTGTTTGCACTACTTCTTTCTACCCTATTTTCCAATTTAAATATGGTGTCTCGGACTCATCCTCACCTCTACCACTGTTAGTAGATTAGGGTCTTCGTTTTGCTTTGCTCTCTTTCATAATTGCTCATTTCACTTTCTGTATCTCCTGATTTGCTGTAATATCTGTTCTTATGTTAATTCTTTCTCTCACGTTTGTTCTCTGTTAGTGTGATTGATATTTTGTATTTTAATAAAATCACTTGAATTTCCATTGTGTCCTGAGATCAAAGGGAGGCTATCGGTCATTGTGATTTCTTGACATGGAATTAACATTGCAAATAATATTGTAGAGATCACAAAGAGTGTCAGTTAATCATTCTTCCCCCTTCTTGATTCTAGAATAATTGACAATAAAGATAATCATCTTCCACTTCCAAAAAGTCACAAAAAATAGTGACAATTGATGAATTATCCCTTTTTTGGAAAAAAGAACTAAGATTAATAGATGTTCCACTGATTCTAATTGCATTCATTAATTAAATCCCTCTTTCTTCTTGATGGAAGGAGAAGAAGCAAAGAGAATAGAATCTTTCATGTAGTCACAGCACTGTAATTCCTAATGTAAGATAGAAAACCAAGATGGCTCAGAAATTTCAAATGCTATCATGGAAACCAAAGGGTTTTAAGTTTCTAATTAATATATAACATTTTATCAGCCAGCATTCCTATTTTTTCTACTTTCAAGGTTTGTGACACACACATATGTATATATAATTTTCTGAATTTCTCATCTCCATTTCTGAGTTTCCTGTGAAACGGTTTTCTGTATCCCTATATGTGTCTCGTAATAAATTAGAAATGTCTGTATTTCTTCTTGCCAGAAAAAGCACAAAGCTGAAAAGGCTCCCTCAGGAGATATAAGTGCTGTGAGTTTTCATGACCCTGCAGATGGCTGGGATTCCGTGAAAGTCCACTTATATATAGATGGCTCCTGACACAGCGCCTCTCACAAAATAGCTGGTGATGGTGATGACATTCAGCCATTTTTATGAAACATCTCAGTTTTTCCTCTGCTCAGCTTGAGATTTGTTACTGAATTACAATCTCTGGCAGGACAGCTGGAACAGGAAGACATTAAGTTACTGGCACAGAGAAACTCCTTTCCTTCACCCTATGATTCCATTAAAGTATCTCAGCTATAAGATATTGGACCTTCACTGGAGGTTTTACAATAGGCCTTTCTATGTTATTTGAAGAAAAGAGAAGCACTGGTTGAAATAGTTTCCTGGTACATCGCCCTCCACAGCATAAATATGATAAAGTAAGTGTTCATGCTATCCAGGTTGTTCAGCCAGAACAAAATGGCATTTGTGAACTGGTGACCTAAATAGTTCTGAAACTCTTTCCTGGATCAATCTAATACTTATAGAAGACCTCTGAAATGTTATTCAATGTCTATAAAGGTGAGTAGGGCTAGCACTCTACTTTTAAGTAGCTCAGTCTAGTGAGGAGAAATAAAAAATGAGCTATTAAAGCTAGCTATTAAATTTATGTATTGCATGCCATGATAGGATGAGCTCTAGAAGAGGATATAAATGAATATGGGACAGCAGAGAACACCAGTTTGCTACCTAGTACAAAATGTGGAGGTAGGGTGTGAGGTGAACTAAATTTTAAAACAACAAAGAAAGATTTTCCAGAAAGACAAGAAAGGACATTCTAAGTGCAGGAAACAGAATCTAGTCACCTATACTGTGTATATTCTATAGTCTGTATCTTATTTCATCATAGAAGAGAAAGTTCATTGAGCCATTACAGCCGAGCATGGTGGGGGGAAAGAGAAAGTTCAATGGTATAATATGCCATTACAGAATATGTATATATCAGGATATAAGTATATATATAAAACTATATATAAATGTATATATAGTTTATATATATATATATATATATATAACTATATATAAATGTATATATAGTTTTTTTGAGGTAGGGTCTTGCTCCAGCCAAGGCTGACTTATAATTCATTATTAGTCTCAGTATGACCTTGAACTCATGGCAATGCTCCCTACCTTTGCCTCCCAAGTGCTGGTATTAAAGGTGTGCACCACCACACCCAGCTACTTTTAAAATTATTTCCTAAATAACACACTATGATGATTATTTATATTATATAAGTTTGTCAACTAATTTACTAGAGCTAAATAACTAATAAGATATAACAAAACTAAGATATAATATGATTTTATGTACTTATAAAATGGGATTTATCAAAATAGTTTAAGCAATTTTCTGCTGGATAGCCCATCAATGGTGGCCTTCATGCAGGAGTAAACCTGCTACCTTCTCAATCCAAGAAGCCCAAGGCTTCAGAACATGAGTCTAATGATGCACCCTGGACCAAGGCTGAAGGCCTTGATGATTCCTGGACAGGTGCTGGTGTGAATCCATGGTGAAAGGCTGAAGAAGCTGGAGTTTGATGTATACAGACAAAAGCAGCAGGAGCAGATGGACACATTCAGGAATAATAAGCTGGCACTTGTTAGCAAGCTTCCTCTTCTTTCCACTTTTATTTCACCTGAAACATCAGCTTCATATAGTACAACTCATATTCAGGTCAGGCTTTTCTCCCTCAGCTGCTGTCTCACATGAAATTGTTGAAATTGCATCAAATTTCCCTGGAAATGCTCTCACATACACACCTACAAGTGTGGTTAACTACTCTCCTACATATCTCTCAACTGAATCAAGCTGTCAATCAAGATTAACCATCAGAATTAGATATCTTAGTCATCTAGAATTGAGTTTAAGTATACGGTAAGGTGTGCATCAGTCATATGCAGATGCTGTAACCATTGTATATGAAAACAGTATCTGCAGGTTTTGATATCATTTCTGGGTGGAGGTAGTTCCTAGAAGCCACATTTAGATAGAGAAACATGCAAGTAGAATATGTCCTTAGAACAGAAAGCTATTAGAAATACATTGAGCATGGTGGGGGAGAGAAAGTTCATTGAACCATTAGAAATGGAACATGGCGGGGGGAAGAAAGTTCAATGATCCATTAGAGATGGAGCATGGTTGGGGTAGAAGAGCAAATTCATTGAGCCATTGGAGATGGAGCATAGTGGGAGTGAAGAGAACATTCAATGAGCATAGATGAGAACAGGGAAAAGATGAGTTGCACTGCCAACATAAGAGAGAGTTTGAGCTCTTTCCTTTGGATACATTTTTCTTGCATGAATTCCCTGTGTGCTCTTGCCCATTGAACTCTGGGCAGCACTACAGAGAAATGAGTGTGCATCTGTAGTTGCCACAAAGCTTGTTTAACCACTATTTGAGTAGAGCTCAGGCAGCCCATCACCTTTAACTAAGACGGAAATTCCCTTCATGTTCAAGGAAGGTACATTTCTTGGCCCATCCTGACCATTCTCCATGCCACTTGCCCAGTCTACATGTATCCCTTTTACTGCCTCATGAGCCCCAGCTCAGTTTCTGTGAGACAGATACACTATGAGAAGATTATCCTTTGCTGGAGTCATGCAACCAAACATATGCATAGTGTTCAGAGTTTGACAACACTGAATGTGACCAGTTGAAAAAAAAATCACTTTATAAGGACTCCTAAAAATCTGCTAAAATTAAGCCAGGTTATGTTAAGAAATTGTTTCTGTTTTAGAAAGTTAATTCTGGAAGATGCATACATTGTGGTCAGAAATTTATCTATGTAGTATCTTTTGGGATTGAGGCTGTCATATATAATTGTAGAAAGCAGTAGAGCACTAGAATTCTGAATCTTATACAAACTAGCTCTAGGGCATTATATGGCTTGTCATAAGATATCTTTGTATCTGTTTCTTTATCTGTAAAATGAAACTTATAATTCTCTTACAATTGTAATGATTAAATAAATACTACATATAAAGAAATCACAATACTGTCTGTTATTGAATGCAAGATCAGTTAGGGTAGCTATTAGAGAGGAAATAAAATTGCTAGGTTAAAGGAGGTAGAGAACAAGGGAGGCAACACAGTTATATTATGATTGCATGAGTAATGAGGAAAAACATAAATGGGGTGCTGAAAATTTAGGGAGGGTTATAAAAGCAGAAATAATGTTAGTGTTTGAGGTGCTGTAGCAATTACATTCTTGTTGCTAGAACAACATCCCTAACTAGAAGCAGTTTATAGCAGGAAAGGGTTCATTTCAGCTTACAATGTAGAGGGGAGTTTTCATCATGCCAGGGAAAGCATGGCAGGAGCAGACAGTCAGGCACTAGATCTTTACAACAGCAGGGAGAAAGTAGAGAGTGAACTACTTGTGGCAAGTGGAACTGGCCTGTAATACTTCAAGGCCTGCCCCCAATGACACACTTCCTCCAGGAAAGTTCTACCTCCCACTGGGTATTAAGTATGAATCTTAATCACAAACTCATGTGTGGGTCCATTGGTTAGTGAGAAGTTGCAGCATGCATCAACTCCCTGTTCGTCCACAGAGCTGGGTGAGCAGAGGCTTGGAATAGCTGTGAGCCGACGAGAGACCAATCATCTCAGGAGAAAGCGGCAGTGGGCAGTTCTCGTTTATTGTATAGATAACAGTTGTTTATATAGAGGAGGAGGCAGAGGTGGCGGCATAGGCAGCAAGGAGATTGGTAGGGGCAGGATTTGTGGACATCTCATGATTTTGATTGGTAGGGGCCAGTACCCTTTGGATTCCTATTTTGCATAGATAAATTGAGGGGCCTAAGTGATTCTATACATGTATGTAGACATGTATAGAATGGTGAGGTCAGCAGAGGAAATGTAACCTTATTCTTTTGGTTTGTTATTGCAGCTGGACTAAGTTTAGGCCTTGAATTGCCTGCTTATCTCAGGGCACAGCTGTGGCCTGCCTGGGGGTTGGAGTGTCCAGGATTCGCTGAGATTTATTGGGGTCCTTAGACTTTGCCTCAATTTCCTTAACAGAAGGAGACAGTCCCCGAAGCCTGCCAGACTTAGCAAAACCCTATATCCTCCATGCCCCTTTAGCAGGATACCACACTCGTGAGGCTCTGGGGACATTCCCACTCAAATTACTCTAGGTAGAAAGTGTGATGAGGATGTTCTATGTAAATTGATATAAAAAGTAGTCAGTTTGACATTGCTTTTCCTTTTGTGGTATCGGCGGAGTATGTATGGAGTGGGGTGTGTGTGTGTGTGTGTGTGTGTGTGTGTGTGTGTGTGTGTGTGGTGTAGATGTATATGTGTTTGTTAATACACACACCCTGTGTGCACTTGAGTGGAGGCCATAAGAGAACTCAGGTGTTCACCTATTTCTCTCATGTGTTTTTATGTGACAGAGTCTTGCACTGTACTTGGCACTGCTATTTTCATCCTGACTGGCTGACCAGTGAGCCCCAGGGATACTCCCATCTTTATTTCCACAGGAATGGAGTTATAGGCATATGTGTCCATGTCCAGATTTTTATATGGGTGGCAGGGATCAATATCAGGTGGTTTCAGGCCCTGATTCCTGTGCAGTTAGCACTCTTACTCACTGAGCCATATCCCCAGCCCTGAATATGGATTGAAAAACACCAGCCTATGGGTGAAAGTTAGATCCAAGTAGTAGAGAAGATTGTCAAGGAGTAAGAAGGAAGCAATTTGCCCATAAGAAATGGGTGTTCTAGTTTGAAGGCTGTTTGTTCCCTGAAGACTCCTGTGACTGAGAGGCTTGGACCGCAGTGTGAGACATGATGAAAACCTCAGGGGATTTGTGGAGAGGCTCTTAAGTCTCCAGGAGCAAGTTCTTAGAAGACCAAGTTCTTATGAAAGTCTGAGGCTGACCAAGGCTGGAGATGTGAGCTCTTTTTTCCACTTTTGTTCCTGTCATCTTTCATGGGGCCCTCAACAAAGCAAACAGACACAACACTGCTTAGGCTTTCAGTCTCCAAAGACAAAGAAGCCTCCTTTTCATTGAATACCATCACCCTTGTTCTTCCTGCAACAATAAAATATCGCCTCATTCAATTACTTATTCAGGTAAATTTTTAAGTGAATGTTCCATCTTTCTGACAATAGAAACAATACGTATTTTCTTAATAAAACTCTGAGTAATATTATATGTGCTCTATATGCACATACACACAATATATGATATATACATATATATGCATGTGTGTGTGAGAGAAAGAGAGAGAGAGAGAAAGAGAGAGAGATTTTCTATAATCAGCCTTTCACTCTGAGAAGAAAATTTTACTGGGGCTCTCAACACAAGACAAACTTCAAACACACTACCTCCCTCTCTGTTGACTTTGATAAAGTCTGAACAAAAGCAATCAATTTGAACCCCCTATCATGAGATGAAAACCCAGCTGTGTCCTCTCCATACAGGGAGCTGGGAGGTAAGTGGCAGGGGGCTGTGCCACTTCCTCTGTGCTGGAGGAAGCATGCTGGGGCCCTTTGTGCTGCTGACACTTGGGCAGGACAGGCAGGGTGGTATTAGGAGAGAGAGCCTGTGATTACTTCAAGTACAGATATTTTATCTTAGTTTTGTGACCACATAACCCACAGTTTCAACTGCAAAGTGACCACCCATGGCACCGCTATGCTTGTCCTTTGTCCTCATCTCAGATGTCCTCACCATCTATCAGGCTACGATATAAAGACAGATGCTCCAAATCCTCCTCAGGCTTGGCATAAGTGATCTCTTCACAGTGGCCCATTGCAAGCCAGTACTATAGTTTGAATTTTAAAAATCCTCTGCAGGGTCATGTATTACATACTTGGGCCCTGGATGACGATACTGTTTTGTGGAGGTCGTGGAACTTTTGTAGATGTGGGCTGGATAGCAGAAGTAGGTACTCGGGATGTGTTTTTGAAGGTTATATGGCCTCTGGTTTTTAGCCTACTGTCCACCTCCTGGTCTGCAAGGATGTGAACAGCCATTGCCTCACTCTCCCTCTGTCCTTCCTTCCCCAGCAGGAGGACCTGAAATCTCTTTGAAACCGTGAGCCCAAATTACTTTCCCTCACTTAAGTTGTTTCTGTCAAGTATTTTGGTAAGAGAGACACAAAGGCATCTGGTATGCTGTGTATGAAAGTCCCATCTCACTTCTGCTCTTTCTAGTTTCTGTTTGGACCTAGAGGAATCTGGCAGTAAGCAAACCAACTCAACTGCCTGTTACCCCACTCCAATAAGAAAAATTAAATGCCAATGAACTTGCCCGTGATTTGGCAAAGTATCTAGAAAGAGCCTATATTGATTTCAGCATTCCTGCAAATTGCGAGTCACCCTTCTGGTATTTTTATGAATTATCAGTGGGCATAACCCCGAGAATGCTCTATATACGAACATCTAAAGATTAAGTGATGCTAAACACATGACCAGAAAGAAGACACAAAGTTTGTGTTACAGTGAAGTGGTAAGTGATGCTCATGGAGTACCTATTCCACACATGCTTCAAACACTGAGCTCAGTTCTCATTCATGTGGAGAAGAAGAAAGCACCCACTGTTCCCTTTCTAGACTCTTGGCTGAATATCTGAACAGACCTGGTCACTCTCTTCAGCTTTTCCATTGTGTCTCCTGCTGGCTGTTTTCTATTTGACCTCAGCATTAGTTAATCTGTCTGTCCTTAGGTGAGCTGTTTGTTGCTGCTCTACTCTGCACTGACTTCACATTCTTTGGAAATTTCAGCTCCCCTTAGTCCTCTGTGAAGTTGTTAAGCAGATTTCTTGTGTTCTCACGAGACTTAGTCATTCTTACAAAAGTCACTGTCTACAACAAATTACATCAGACAAAACTCTCTTTCTGAACTTCCAAATAACAAATGGTCAACAATGGCCAGTCTGAAAATGAGTTCAAAAATGCTCAAAGATTTCAACTCTTGGCTATGAACATTCATTATATGTTATTAAAAACCGTCAAATACCCTTAATTGCTATTTTTCTTGCTTTTCCTAATGTTTCAAATCACACAACTATTACAGTGTCACCATAAAGAGCCCATGCTTCTAGAGTGTGCTACTTAGATATTGCCAGTTTTACCCTATGTCTACAATGCTGTAACTTAGATAAGTGTCTCTCCCACCTCCTGTTTGTTTTCCTGCCTCCCCCATGCCCATAGGTACATAGTGGAGGTTTTGATAGGGCACAGCAGCCTTTGTAAAAAAAATGTCCTGAGGTTTTCTTACCTGTAGACATTGAAGGAAAAAAGAAATCAAAAGGACACCTTCTCCATCCTTTGAAGTCCTACATTACCACTGTCACTAGGATTGATTTACAACTCCGAAGAGGCTTCAGAGAGTCCTCAGCAACTCTGTGTACATGAGTAGGCAAATTTTGATAGATTATAAACAAATGTTAGCACTTAAGCCATTTTTACAATTTTCTCCTCTCTCCCTTCAGGAATAAATATATCAGTTGGGCCCCTGTAACAGACTCAAAAAGCAGTATAGACATTCTGATCCTTGGCATCTGTGATGTGACAGGAAGTTAGCTGGATGAGTGAGGCTAGACTAAGGTTATGATGTCTTCTTTGGCCTAAAAGGGAAGACTTGAGAAAACTAATCTTTGAAAATAAACACCTTGGGGGTAAAGAGCTTTGATGTCTGTTATCAGTTCATGTTTTTTACTATTAGTCTAATTGGGAGCTGATTTGAATTCTGGTCTGTATGTATGTGTGCTGTGTGTATGTGTGTAAGTGAAGGACTGGGAGTTAAAAATCCTAGTTATAATAAATTATAAGAGTTCTTTCACTTCTAAAAAGATTAATGTGAGAAACATTTCTTTTGACACATTGCTCATAATTGAAATCCTTCTACATTGTCTCTGCTTGCTTTAAGTAAAAACTTATGGCTTTATTTAACCTTTCATCAATTAACTCTCTGATAATGAAATAACCTTGAGTCCCATTAACACACAAATTTGGTTCTTTATTGACAGAAAAGAGAGATGCAATGTCTGCTGTTGACCACAGGGCTAGTGGACTCTTGGCAGGTCTGCTTGGATGCCCTATGGCTCCAATTTACAAGTTATCGCTTTGCCTTTGAAAACCTGCCTCCTACAAACTTCACTCATACACATAGCCATAGCATTTTAATAAAACTAGGTGGTTGGAAATGATTACATATTGAATACTCTTTGTTCACCAAATATGTTGCTCTCTTTTGTGTTAAGCACTTACTCTCTGGTGGTGATGACAGAAATTTACCAAATAATGCAATAGCAAAACTAAGTACAGTAAAAGACATTGTAACAAAAAAGTAGTAATGACTATGAGGATGTTTCATTGGGGATATGTTTTATACAGGACAGGAGGAAGGAGGTTCCAGAAGTCTTATCTGAGGAAATATCTGATCTGGCAGATGGGTGCTATTAACCAATGACATTCAACAAGAGTAATTAAAACTAAAAGAGTGAGAACAGCATGCATCCAAGTAGATGGCCTTCTAATTGTAATATTTGGGAATAATCAAGTTGCAAGAGGATGCTATCATATATTGAATCATTTTTACCTTACATATTCCCTGCATCATTGGTTGTGTGACTTTGTAGTTCCCCTAAATAGAATTAACAGATTGTATTTCTGTACCCCACGGAAATTGAATTTTGCCAAATCTTTGTCTTTCAGCAATGGAAAGCAGGCAGGAATACCAGAAGCTTCAAGAACCATTGAGTCTTTCTTCCTGTGTCCCAGCTCTCTGGTTACCTGTGAGATGAGCAAAGCCCAGGTGACCTCTATCTTTTCAGCCACAACCCAAGCCATAACCCATGGCTATGCAGGGAATAAATATGGGCACGAAAGGCCTAGATAATGCTCGCTCAGCCTACTCTACTATGCTACTAGGAGGAACTCACATTAGATGAACCAACCCACAGTTGAATTGTCGACACCGACTGTGAGAAAAAATGCTTATTGTGAACCACCCAATGTGGGGTAGTTTGATTACTGTACCGACAATAAAAAAACAGAGTTTCATACAATATAATACCATTCATTCAAAGCTTGAAGATCTGTAAAAGATCTGCATAATATATTTATATAAACTTTAGTGTCATAAAAATAAGAATAGGAAAATATCAAGTGTATCACATTCATGATAATCACTAGTATAGGTTGCTGCCTTCAGGAGAATCTATAATGTTTCATATCTGTATCTATCTATATCTATACTTATATCAATCTCATATATGTCATCTATGCCTATATCATCTCTCTTTATATATATCATCTATATTTGTATCTATATCTATATGTATCATCTATATCTATAATATTTCATATCTTAATAAAGTGTAATTTGCACCACCAAGTATGCAATAAAGTTGGATGATAGATTGACTATCTGTAATTGTTTGCATATTTGAAAAAAGAATGTTTCAAGAAAAAATTAAGAAACTGACATTTAAAACATTAAAATTTTGTGATGGTGCACATTCATTCTGGTGATTATGCAGTTGGTTGGCATTTAATATGGTTAATATCTTGGTAAATAGGCTGTGATGATTAATTTTATGGGACAACCTGTTTTAGGCTAGTAGTATTCAGTTGTTTTCTCTAAAACAAATCCATATGTTGCCATGAAGATATTTTAAGATATGATAATCATTTGAATTATTAAACTTTGAGGTAAAGCAAATTATCCTCCATGCTGCAGATAGTTGAAATCCTTACGTAAAAATGAACTGAGACCCCGCCCCTCAAGAAAGAAGGCACTCTACCTCCAGGCTGCCTTTGCCCCCCCACTGATATGAACCAGTTCTTTAAAATCTCTATATGTTTAATATAGATTCCATCATAGCAAGATAAGCCAGGCAGATGTCCAAGTATCAGGTTAAAAAATGCCCTGTATCTGAGTTTTGTCAACATGTTGAGTATCTTTGGTGAACATTTATGAAAGATGATTCCTTAGCAGTCACTTTAGGGCAGATACTCTGCTGTTAAAGCCACTAGAACAGGCAGAATGCTAAGATGTTCTCAAAGTCCCTGCTCTTTGGTGTGCATGTCCTATGGATAATCTCTTGTGTGTGTGTGTGTGTGTGTGTGTGTAGCACATGTGGTGTGGTATGTGGCTGAGTATGAGTTGGTGAGACACCTGTGGACTTGCCTGTGGCAGGAGGAGAGAGATGTAGGATGTCCTGCTCAGTCACTTACTCTCCAGTGTTTCGTCTTTTTCCCTTGTGACGAAATATTTTTCCTGATTCTGGAGCTTGCTATGTGTAAGCTTCAATGATTCTCCAGTCTCTGCTCTTCCTAGGACTAGGGTTACAGGGGAGCATGGCCATGCTCAGCTGTTTACATGGGTTGTGTAGATTTGAACTTGAAAGTTTCAGGCCTCCTCAGACTCTCATACTTGTGCAAGAATCTCACTTAACCACTGAGCCGTGTCTCCAGTCCTGTAATATTTCACCAGGTGGGAGGAGGTCTGACAGGATTGTTTAAGCCCTAAAACAGAAGTTCCAGGGATACAGAGAGATGATCGAGAGAGATCTCTATTGCTGTCCTTTAGAACATAAATTGCTATGTGGCATAGGTCAAGAAACTACAAGTGACCTCTGAAAACTAAGAGCAATCTTGACTGAGAGACAAAAGGAAAAAGAGATACTCTAGTATATATCTGCAACAAATGATAAGCTTGGAAAGAGACAGTGACTTTAGATGACCTCAAAGCACCAAGTGACATCTTAGTTCCATCTTTCATGTCTTGTGCAGTGAATCTAATCATGTTCTAAACTGAACAAGGAACTTAGATGGTAATTATGTGTTATATTAAGCTACTAAGTTTATGGGGATTTGTTACATAACATCATAAGGGGACAGGTGGAACCATCTTGGCCAAATCCTTCATCGGGGATGTGAAATCCAGAAAAATGATGGGGACTCTCCAAATATGAGCACCTAGGGAAACAAGGTCATAGAGAGCGGTAACCATGAGAAACAGAAAGGCAGAGGCAAGATATTGTGTGAAGAACAGATAGAAAATGGGGTAGGAATTCTAAATTATTCTATATTATTCTCTAAGTGAAATATGCAAAGAGGTAAGTCTATGATAAAACAGATATAGTTTTAATTTCATGATTTGGGGCAATTTGCTTAACATTTACAAGTGTCATTTTCTGTGTACACAATGTAGAGCTAAATATGTAATCTACTGATCATAGTTTTGTAAAGTGTAAAGGAGGTAGTACATTTGAGATGCTAAACACAAAGCCAGACACAAGCAATTGTTATTATTTGTTTTCAATCTCAGTATCGTTATTAATGCCATCACATTCCTTACCATTTTCACTGGTTTTACTATTATTTCTTTTTTTCACATGGAATATAACCTGAAGAACAGGCTTAATTTTAAATGCATCCTAAAGAACAGAGACTCTATGCGTGGCTGTCTTCTCCTTGTGTTTTATTACACTCTGAATGACCCATGCACTTTAGAGATGTTTCTGACTTACCTCATATTAAATACATTATCCAGATAATTCTACCTAAAGTCCTCAACTTCTCTCTCTGACCATGACCTCCTTTACTTCTAACTTGCCAGGGTTCTCCAGAGAAATAAAGCCAACAGATAGTTTAGAGGGGGAAAAAGATTGATTGACACTGAAAAGTTCACTCATATAGTTATAGAAGTTGGCAGGGGAAAGTCCACACAAGAACCAGTGTTGACACTGAAGATGAATGATTATCATTTGAACAGTTCCCTCCTGCCTGGAAGAGGTTGAGGCTTTGGTTATATGTAGGCCATTAGTTAATTAGATAAGGCCTGCCACATTCTGGACAACCCACTTTCTTCAAAGTCAGCCAACTTTAAATATTAATCTTATCCAAAAATATTCTTACAGAGATATACAGAACAAATACCTGCATACTACAGTTTGGCCAAATTAATTCAGAATTGACGAGTATAATTACCCTGAATTTTTACTCCAACTATTTTAATCTTGTTAAAATATGTGATTAATTGATCCTACTATTTTCAAATCCTTAATCACCTTGCATGGGTCTATCTCTGTTCAGATTAATCACTCACTGAAAATATTTTGCGTTTTTTATTACCTTCACACTATGGCTTGAAAATCTACTATTTTCTATACTCTCAATATTTTCTCTTGGTTTTTGATGAGCAATATTGAATGCAAGATAATGCACATTACTGTCCACAATTTTTGTAGGAAAATAATTTTGAACCAAGAATATGAACTAATATAAAGACCTATGAGGATTTGTGAAGCTTATCACCCACAACATTTCTTTCGAAGAATTACTAATTACTAGAGATAGGCTGCAGCAAGATAAAAATAGGGTATTTAAGGAAAGGCTATTGATTTTTTAAAAAAAGCAATTGAGCAACAAAAATATGAAGCTGGCAAATCAAAATAGTATTTGATCATTGTTGAGAGACTATCATTAGCAATTAAAATTCCAGAGATTCTCAGGAAACAAGGAAAAATGGAGGGTGGGTATGTAGTCTATAAGCATGAAGCTGCTCTAGCTCCTATTCAACAAGCCTGCTCTGGGGCTGGAGAGATGGCTCAGCAGTTAAGTCACTTGCCTCCAGTGCCTAAGGCCTGGGGTTCAATTCCCCAGGACCCACATAAACTAGACCCACAAGGTGGTGGACCTGGTGTTCTCTCTGTCTCTGTCTCTCTCTCATCTCTCTGTTTGAAAATGAGTAAAAAAAGTATTTTTAAAAATATTTGTAAAAAAAATAAAAAAACAAGCCTGTTCTGAATAGTGTGTTTTCATCTCTTATTCTAAAGACTTCACAGAAACCTAATAAAGTGGTGAATATATGGAAATTATATCTAAATAATCCAAGACAAAATCAAACATGTATTTTCTAGACATTGCTAACCAAAAGAGATTTTTTTGATTTCTCCTTAATTTTGTTACTACCATAGAATTTCCACAGTTTCCTATATCATTTGTTAAAAAAAAAAAAACCCAAGACTATTAACTTTTAAGTGTATTTCCAACAAACTGTGTCTGGTTCACATTTACCTCCATCTCTGCCAGTAGGTACTGCTTTCTACTTCATTCTTCCTTGACCAGAACTGAGGCTAAACACTATGCAAATCTTGGGTGGTATGAGTATAATTTAAAGGGACCTGTTGGAGAAGCAGCCCTTCATCAGACTGTAATGTTACTGAAATATCATGATTTAACTGATTTGATGGCATGTTTTACACATCTTATTGGCTAAAAGCTTAGTGTGCTCTCATCACTCTACAGTATATGTGTGAATTGCCATACTCTTCCTCTGCTGGTTTTAGCCTTATTTTTGTTCGCTGGGTTGAGTAATTAAATTTTTAAAGTAAATCACAAGATGAACATTGGAGAGAGAAGACTTTGGCCCGTTTCCAGGGCCCAGAGTAATAGAGTTTAGAGCAGAGGACAGCAGAAAGTGCAAAGGGACCTGAGGTCAGTGTGCAGGCTCCTTCCAGAATCACCTTTCTTTCACTTTTGTTTCTTTGTTTTCCTCCTCTCTTCTGTGTGAGTCACAAAAACCGTGAGGCAATTCCTATTTCTATAAGACATGAATCGTTTTGGGCTGAAAAAAATATCTTTGAAACTGCCAGCTGTGCAGATTTCAGCGCTGCTATATACCTTTCAGCCATGAAATACTGACAATAAACATAGAACCCGGTCAGATAGGCAGGCTAGGAAAAGAAACATGGGGAAAAGAAGACAAAGACATTTGCTTTGACTAGTGAGGGTCAGAGTGGGGGAGGAGTAGACTTGAAGAACCCTGGTCTGGGATTGCAGAAACAGGCAAGGTATTCAATGAGGGGAAATTTCATTTGGCGTCTGGCCATAGGTATTTGGGCCTTTCAATCACAGTAATTTCCCTGCAGATATTAATATCTGTACTGTAATCATAACGATCTGTCTGGAGGACAGACACCAGAGGAAGAGGATCCAATCTACTTTAAAAATCTCACAAAGCTTTCTGTCACCCTTACTTACCTCACAGTTGGAGTCTGCAGGTTTCTACCTGTCTACGTTTACAATAGTGAAAAATGGAAGGTTTTTTTTTTTAGGTGAATCGAATAGCTTGAATGTAATCCTGCCTTGATTTCAATATTTGTGTCTAACCACACCGCTCCCTTGGGTGATCTTGCCTGTCTCTGAAACAGCCCACCAAGTGCTCCAGTTCCAACGTGTTGCTTGCTCACATTATCCTTGAGTCTACAGCTTGCCCTGACACAATGAACTAATGCATAGCAGTTCAGAGAATAAGTTATTTTAGGAAAAAGACAAGTTTGAAAACTGCTATTAATTTGAAAAGGTCAGATTGAGGTTACGTACCTTTTATATTTGGAAAAAAAACCTGATCTATTATATACAAGATATATTGTACTATAAAATTAGTATTTCATGCATCAGACAAAAATATTGTCATTGCAGTTTGGGATTTTATGTTCTTTAGCTAAGTGAGTAGTTTATTCTTTTTCAAAAAGTGAAATGAACTTGATAAAATGACATACATATTCTTTTGCTTCAAGTATATGCTTTAAAAGAAGAATTAACCTCTTTTTAACCCTAATGGAACAGTTAATTTCGAGGCTTTGCATATTGATTTCTCTATTCTAATTCTGCTTAAAATGGTTATCAGAAAGTTCAAACTTATCAATTACTTAATTTTCTATTCTTTTTGATGTCTTTACAGTAGGATTCTCAAACAAGGTCCCTGGTTACTCTGGATTGAAATAATTTGGACAATTCAATGTATATCTCTGGCCTTAACCTGATCTTTGATTAGATTTTCTGAAGTTCAGGTCCAGGAATTTGGTGACATACATTAAAATTTCTGAATTTTTTTTCACAATGGGAAATTTTTACCTTCCTGGTAATAGCATGTTTTTAAAATTGATATCTTTATTATCCAAAATTAGATACATTGTATGAGCAAATATTGTGTTGGTACCTCCATTTCCCTCCTCCCTGTCCCCAATCCACTGAGTATCCTCCTCGGTGGGCATACTGGATCAATCTATTGGGTAGGGGGTTATGGATAGCACAGGAGGCAGCCAGATTCCCCTTACTTTGTGTGCTGTTGCCAAGGGGTCATGTCTCCGGATATTCTCCCCACCATGACTCTTACAGTCTTTCCACCCACTCTTCTGCTAAGTTACTTGAGTCATGGTTCGTGAGTTTTAAGTCTGTTTTATTGTTGAGATCTTAAGGGTCTCTGTACTTCTGCTTTGGGTTGTGTTAGGAATTGGTGTCTGTCTCGCTGACTTATCCTGAGTTGACTGATTGGCTGTGGTTATAGGTCTCTGGCCTATCCTGTCACTCTCTCAAGGGTTTCATTCGGGGCCTACACATAGGCCTGGGGGGGGGGGTTCATCTCTTGCCAGTATGTCAGCCATCTGACTGTGACTCGGTGGAGTTGGAATGACCTCGACTCTCTCACTGCGTTCTGAAAATTTTAAACAGAATCTCCACTGGAGAGTGAGATCAGTATAGGTTAAATAAGACACACATTTCTAATTTGACAAGATTCTGTTTGGATTAGCCTCTCTGTAGTTCTCTGGTAATGGGAACTTCTCCTCGGTGGCAAAGTTTTTGGTTCCCATAGGATTTTGCCCTGAGCCCCAATTCCAGTTAAGGGTTCCTTGTCACTGAGTGGATTCCGTGGCCAATTTGAAAGCTGTTCTTTACTCCCCTAGGTTTTGGCAGTTGTATTGCCCAAGTGATAACTTCTTAGCTCACTGATCTCTTCCAGTAGGCAGTGTGTTAAGCCCTCTCCTGGCAACAGTCTGCATTTTATATCAGTGGTCTCTGCTTTCTCCAAATATCATTGACCAATTTCCCTTGGAAGCTTATGTAGCGCCTTCTAGCACTGCACTTGCTACCATCTGGGGATTGTCTATGATTTTGGATCTCACAGGGTCTCTTGGTGTTGTATGATGACTTTCTGTGGTTTCTTTAGCAATGGGATGGGTTTCAAGAGCTTTGGCAGAATCTTGTCTTGTTTTGAGGACCTCATGGGTCTCCTTGATGAATAGCTCAGTGTGGGAAGGAATCATTGATTGGGACAGGGAGTTGCAGGTCTGATAATTTTTCATGGAGTTAGGCTTCCTCTCCTTCTATTCACAGCCACTCTTACAAGGCAATATCAACAGTTTCCTTGAAAGCTTACTGTATGAAAGTAAGGATTTTATGCCCATTCCTTCCACCTCTTTCACAGTCTCTCATTTCCCCTGACTGGTTTGCTTAGAGCTTTAGCTTAACCTTGTTAGGAACTGAATATGAGGGAGAATATGTGGTGTTTAATTCTGTTTTTTTGTGCGTTCCCTAAGTCAGAACTACTCTTAATCTGTCCACTTTTCTTTAAATTTCATTATGTCACTTTTTTCTTTCTTTTCAGTAGAATTCCATCATGTAAATGTACCATCACTTTGTTATCCATTCGTCCAAGGATGGGCATTTATGTTGATTCTAATTCTTGGTTATTATGAATTGAAATGCAATAAACATGGTTGAGCAAATGTCTCTGTGCTGAGGTGTGACATATCCATATTGCTTTCCATAGTGGTTGATTGAACGAGTTTGAAATTTCATCAGCAGTGAATGAAGGTTCCTTTTACCTGCATCCTCACCAGCAACTCTTGTTAGATTTTTTGGATGATTGCCATTCTGACTGGAATCTCATTTCAGTTTTTTTTATTTTTTTATTATTTTTATTTATTTTATTTATTTTATTTTTTATTTTTTATTTTTTTTAAGGCAGGGTCTTGCTCTAGTCCAAGCTGGAATTCACTATGTAGTCTCACAGCACCCCTCCTACCTCTGCCTCCCGAGAGCTGGGATTAAAGGCCTGCACCACCATGCCCTGCTCTCATTGTAGTTTTGATTTGCATTTCCCTGATGATTTAGGATGATGAGTACTTTCTTAAGTGAGAATTGGCCATTTGTGTTTCCTCCTCTGTGAATTCTCTGTTGAGATCAATGCCCCATTTTGTGAGGGGACTGTTTGATTTATTTATTTTTTTTGAGTTCTTTGTAAGTTCTAGATATTAGACCTCTGTCTGTGTTGTGTGCTGGCAAAAATCATCTCCCAGTTTTATGGTGGTCTATTGGCTCTGAGTATGGTATGTTTGTTTTATCTATTTTTTAAATTGTTTTCTTCATTTCCAATTATTAATCTTAGCTCTAATCCTAATTATTTCTTTTCACCTGAGCTCCTAGGGTTGGATTGTTTTAGTTTTTTCAAGGCCTTTAGGTGGGTGGCTAGGTGATTAATTTGAGATCTTCTGTCTTTGTTATGAGTGATGTGTGCCGAGAAGGGAGAGCACACATCACTCAGGTGGCCCGTCACATATCTCTTCAGAAAGCAAGAAAAGGCCCATCAATCCAACAAACAGAAAAGGAGAGAAGAATCATATAGGAAAAGAAACTGTTAACTATAAGTAGTCATTAAATTAAGAGACAGCATATACATTTATAGGGATCTGAAAGAATACAGACAGACAAAACGGTTAAAGGTGTGTTTAGAGTATGAAATGGTGGAGGCAAACTATTTCTTTGTAGTTATAGCTCTTTTATACTATTATATATTTTAATCATGTACATGCATTAAAATATTTCTGACAAGAAATAAAATTAATGCTTAAATATCTAGAATTATTGCTAGAAATTTCAGGAAATTCAGTTTGGGAAACAGGGAAATTATAATAAAGCAATGCTAATATGGGAACAAAATTTGAATGGGCTGTAAGAGACAAAGATAATACTTTAATTGACAAAGTCATGCTAGCCCCCTTCCCTTCACACTCACACTCTCTCACACACACACACACAAACACACATAAAGTAGGAAACAGAGCATTAGTCACATGTCTGTAAAACAAATGAAGTTTGATGCGTGATGTTTTGTTTCCATTTCCAGCTGACATCATCATCCTGAGTCTTCTGGGCAGGTTTGATGCAGACTCCTGACTCTCTGGGGGAGCTGTGCTGGGAAGTCATCTCTTCTTCTGCTCTTGGTCCTGACTGTTCTCTGTGAACATGTTGGCATCCTCAGATTTCCTTTCCTGTGCTCAAGTACTAGAAGCTTGATATTCACCCTGGCTCTCAACTTAGAAAATAATTAAAAATGAATCATGTTGGCTATGTTTGAACATGATTTTTTTTTAAAATAAGAATTGTAGAATATTACTTCCTATAGCTATGCTTGCTTTCATGAATTTAATCAACATTTCTTTGTGTATGTGTCACAGACTATGCATTTGAGGAGAGGAGGTTTGATTTCTTCTATTCTTCGGTCAGATTCGAAAGTTTTGAAATTCATCATCCCTTTCAGTTGCTTGTATAGTCTAGAATTATCCATGATGAAGATGCATTTATCTGCCAATGACAACCAGAATTTCTTAGAAACATGAAGGAAACCTTTCCCTGATAGCTTTAGTTGGATGCCTTGGAATCATGTTCTTCTTATATATTCTGGGATTTTGGCTAAGAAATGTTGCCTGTTGAAAGTCTCTAATCCATGAAATGCCGAGCTTTAATAAAAAGTGAGACGACAACTCATTTTTTATATACCTGAATTTTTTTAATACCTGAAAGTAATCTAAATGGAAAATGATTCAGAGACCAAATATGGTGGCTCAGCCTTTTATCCCAGCACTCAGGAGGCTGAGGTAGGAGGCTTACCATGAGTTCAAGGCCAGCCTGGGCTAGAGAGTGAGTTCCAGATCAGCTTGTACTAAAGTGAGACTCTGTGTCAAAAAAATAAAATAAAACCACCAAGATAAGGCTTTCATTTAGGTCCAATCCAAGTTACATCTATGATTGAAAAATGTTCTCAAAATTATTACTGTTTTTTACGGTGGGACTTTGCAATAATGCCAACTGGAACAATGAATTCAGTAGTCAGATTGAATTAGAGTTGTCAGTGTGATGTTTGGTTTCCACTCAGATAGGGGAATGAGAACATAGCCCAGCTATGAATATTCTCTTTGCCTAAAAGATGTAAGGTCAGAGTTCTTATCTGTTCCTAATATTTTACTAAGGCAATTTATTTTACTTTTATAAAAGCTTTTAAAAATATTTTATTTATCTGCAAGAGAGAAAGAAAAAAATAGGCATTCCAGGCTAAAAATGAATTCCAAAGATTTATGCCACTCTGTGCATCTTGGTTTACATGGCTACTGGGGAATCAAACCCAGGACACCAGGCCCTGCATGAAAGCACCTTTACCAAGGCAATTTAAAATGGGTAATATTGGAAAAACAAACATCACAGGAAGTTTATTAGCTGTGACTTATAAGCTTTTAAAATCAAAGTATAGTGTTACTGATGATTTCCAAAACATTGTTTCAGTGATGGTATTCCATACCCTCAATTAATGTTACCTTTTGTGTGGGGGGTGTAGATCAGTAAAGCAGTTGGTTAAACTGGCATGAATCCTGGGTTCAATGACCATGCCTACCCTGAAATGATCAGACAAATATTCTGATATTAGCAATATTTAAACAACAGTACAGTCTTGACACTAACCTATCATTACAAAGATCAAGAATATTAACGTCTCTTCACAATAGCGTCACTACCCTCTAAGTAGAGTTGTTTTTTATGTACTTGTTCTGTATGTTCTCCATTGGAAAAATAAGAGAACACTAATTTCATTGAATATGTTGGAAATACTACAAAAGGCAACTTGCTTCTTAAACTGTGCAACTTTGAGAGTTTTGAAGGAATTTTATTCCTTGATGAAAAGGTAACTATTGTGAGAGTTGGAAACTCTGCACCTGTGTGTGTATATGTATATATTTTAGCAATAAAACATGATCTAAGAATAAAAAAGTGAGATGATTAAACATATTATGAAATTCTGGGGAAATTATGTTATCAGTCACCTGTGGTTCCTTTCTCGTGACTTCTCAGTTACAGTAGTTATGCCCATATTGCCTTCTCTTTTCATCACCTGTTTTCTGTTTTTTATACTAAAGGAAGCAAGCACCTTCAGTAGGAGACTTCAGAGGAGTGTGGGAAATGTCCTCTGCTAGCTTGATGGTGGGTAGCTCCCATAGGAGCATGGGCAACATCTTAAAGATGGAATATGAGAAAGGAAGGCAAATGCATTAAAGGCTAACAGAGGAGCTGAGGTCAAAGGGATTGTGAAGGGAGAGATGAAATTGACTATGGGTTTAGAACACTTTGAAGGGCTTTTACCTTGGAAGAAATGGGAGGGTATTACTGAGATTTAAAGAGAAAAAGAGGATTTTAAAGGAGATTATGCTAGTCTCTTCTATTGAGATTATATAATGTGGAATAAGAAGGAAGGAGGGAGGCCAGAATAAGACTATTAGAAAAAGCCAGTCTATAGATGGTTGCTTGAACCAGTAAGATGGTAATGAAGGGAATATAAGATGATTAGAGTCTGGACTTATTTTGAATATAGGACCAGTGGGCTATGCTGGCCATTTGAATATTGAGAAGCAGAGCACAGAGGAGTCAAAGGTGACTTGAAGGCTTGGTAAATAGAATAAAGTTGCAGTTTACAAAGATCAAACTGTGTTGTAGTCAGCTTTCTTGTTGCTGCAGAAAAGAACCCAAGCAGCTTTGTGGAGGAATGGGTTAATTTTGGCTTACAAACTCAAGGGGAAGCTCCATGATGGCAGGGAAAATGATGGCATGAGCAGAGGGGTGGACATCACAATGTGTTCCTGGCCCCCACAAACTAATAATCATACACAATGTAAAATGCAATACAATCAGCTCAATTCTAAAAGTCCCCAGTTTTTCTTTTCAACTAAGCAATAATACCAAAATATAAATAAATAAACAAATCAATCAATCAATCAATAAATACAAAAAAAACCAAAAAACAACCCCATAATGGCACAGAACATTCACACTGCAGAAGATAGCATTGGACATGGCAAAGACAGATTGAACCAATACAAGATATAAAGCAAACAGGGCAACATCAACCTCTATGTCCAAGTCCAATAATTCTAACCAGTAGCAAGTCTCTTGGAGTTCTACCAGCTCGGCTACTCACAGACCCGAAAACCTCATATGGTCTTGGCAGCTCTTTTTGGCAGCCATCACACAGTCTTGGCATTTCACTGGGTCTCCACTGCAACCCACAGTGCATCTTTATGTCTCCATTGGGCCTCTATACAGGAAACCCTATAGCCTGCTTCACACTGCCTATGGCTATTTAAAAAAAACCAAAACCGTGTTGCAGATACAATGACCGTCTCTTCCTGTATTTGTTATACTCCATAGTTCTAGGTGTGCTACCAATTTGTTAATCCAGTGGGGAATAAAGCCAATTTTGAAGAGCAGGAAGCCTCCTTCAGCATTCAGACCTCTTACTTCAAAGAGTCCACATTCTTCCTGCTGTCCCAATGCAGATCACCTGACCCAATCTCAATGGTTGTAATCTCTCAAAAAATTGCAACTGAATGGGCAGCCCTTTCAGCCCAAAGTTTTTTTTCTTTCTGTGTCATCTCTTTCTGCTCACCCCAGTTCATTTTTATGTAATGCATCCCTGCCCAAGTTCTCAGGATACAGGCAAGCAGAACGCAGCAAGCCTTTCACACAAACTGCTTCTGGCACGGTCCTGACAAAGTTCTTTCTCACACTTGTAAGCCAAACCTCACAGTCCATAGTCCTCACTGCATTCATGTCTTTCAACTCTGACCACAATGGTCAATCAAGCTGTACTTACAGCACTGAAAGGTGTCTCTTAGGTAGAAGTTTCAAATCCTTCCACATTCCTCTTGCAAATCAGTTTCAAAAGGTCAAAGCTGTAGAATCAGTGTTATAGCAGCTATGACAGATCCACTCTCTGGTATTAAATTGTTGCAGTCATCTTTCTTGTTACTGCAGCAAAGAACCTGACAGAAAGCAAGCTGATTAGAGGAATGGATTTATTTTGGCTTATAGTCTTGAGGGGAAGCTCCATCATGACAGGGAAAATGATAGCATGAGCAGAGGGGTGGATATCACTCCTCTAACATCAGGTAGACAACAGCTACAGGAATGTGTGCCAAACACTGACAAGGGGAAGATGGCTATAACCCCCATAATCATGCCCCCAACAAAACAGCTCCAACATGGTTCTAATACCTAAACTGCCATCAGCTGGGGATTGAGTATTCAGAACACATATGTTTGCGGGGGACACATGGATCAAGCCATCACAGACTGTCTTGGGCGAGAGAGAGAGAGAGAGAGAGAGAGAGAGAGAGAGAGAGAGAGAGAGAGAGAGAGAGAGAGAGAGAGCAGAATTTCAGTATAATACATGCCAAATTTGAGAACTCTTTTACACATAATGTAAATTGTTATAGGTAATAAATAAACCTAACTATGTAATAATGATTCCATAAATTGAGTTTACATCAATTAAATGTCACAAGATAAATTTATCTTGGATCTTAAATATAAAATTCTATAACAGATCTGTGATTTTTTTTTGTTTTTTATTGAATGATAACTAAGAACATTTCTAAAAGGATCCATGAAATAAAGTATAATAGTGAAGCTCAATGATAAAAATCTTTTACCCTTGTTTCTTAAATTACCAGCAGTAAGCCTCAAACACCTCAGGGCTCATTCATTGTTACAGTAAAGCATGTCATGTCAAAATCCACTAGGCGTTTTTACAAAGCATATTTGTGCTTGACTTGCCCTCAAGCATTCATCTATATATTTCTCCCTGAAGCCACCTGTAAAGTAGATTAGATAATTCTTAACAGTTCAATTTTACTCAGGTGTGCTGGCAAGCACAAACAAAACTTCCTTGGGAAATTTCCAATTTCTAGTTATTCTTTGTTCATGCAAGTTGAAGGAACTACAGAAATAAAATTAAGAAGGCACATATTAATTTTTTTCATTTTTCTCTTTCTTGAAGGTATTCAGTTATCACCTTATTATCTTCAATTCTAGACAAATCTGTAAAGAGGACTGCATACTGTGAGACATGTCCTAAGGCTTGATCCCTGAGAATTCTGCACTGCACCCTTGTTTTCTGAACCATTTGTCATCAGTTTCTCTTACAAAGGACTTTAGCCTGTAAAACATGATTCCCACTACTCTACATAAAGTCTAGATCAGCTAAAGATGCATACACACTGCAAGAGAAATCTCTCTTTTCCATTTCTGAACAAGCATTCATTGGCTGATCCTTACTGACGAGGTCCATAACACATCTGTCCTCTTCTCAAATTAGATACTCTCTCGGTTTATTCATATGCATGGGAATTTACAAATAAAGGTGTATGAAAACTGGCTGATGAAATCATAGTCATTCTGTATCCTGTAGAATCCCACTATTACTTCACATGGCTTCTCTTTCAAGGCACAGATAATTCTTTTTCAAAATTAATTAGGAGGTGTACATTCCCAGACAAAAGAAAAGCATATTCTATGTGATGAATGTCTTCAATGTGGCTGTGAAGGAAACAGTGAACAATTCAAGTTGTCTGATGCATAAAAAAATTAAAGCTGTTAACATTGGACTGTAGGCAAGTGGTGGATTCTACAGGGTCTCCAGCATCCATTTAAGGAGTTTGGGATTTATTAAGGAAGTGAATACAATCACTGAGAACTCCTTGGCTATGGAGGAATATAATAACTTCAACAAAAATTAACTAATCTGGGATAATGTTTCATAGTTTACCAAGTTCTTTCCTGCATAAGATCTTATTTAGCAGTTGCTTGACATAAATTTTCCTTTGGCACTAATATTTATTCTAGATTAGAGAGGAAATTTTGGTGCATGGATTAAAAATCTCAATAAAAGAGGAAATTTAGGAGGCAAAATTTGAAGACATTGAAATGATTTTTAAGTTTGAATAAAAGGATCAGCATAGTGAGGCCCTATTTATAAATGCAGAGGATGTGAGGGGAGAAGGATGATTAAGGTACATGGAAGTGGTTCCTTTTACATATATATTGACTTTGAAGTGGAAAATAGACATCCAGATACACTTTCCACACTACCATTGTACTGGGTTCTATTTGACAGATGAGAGAGAATAGATTTGGAAGTTAGGTAGTTAGAACCCTGCGTGTGATGACCACATGAGATAAAGGAAGAAGATAAATCCAGTTGTGGGAAGAGAACGGGAGGGTGGAGGGACTCATACAGTAAACTAAACTAATAATGAATTGACACCATAAAACCCTAGCTTTTATACAGTAAGCTCCTAAGGAAGCTGAGGGCACCACCTGGTACGAGGGGCCATCAACTGAATGGGAGGAAGCCTAACCTCAAGAATAATTGCTCAGGCCTGCATCTCCCTTGTCCCAGTTATTATTGGTTCCTTCCCACACTGAGCTGTTGATCAAAGAGATCTACGAGGTCCCCAAAATGTGACAGACTTCTGTCAAAGCTCTTGAATACCTGTCTCAGGCCTAACTAAGGTAAGACCCTAGTGCTGAAGAAATCACAGAGTGTCATTAAACAGCACCAAGAGATCCTTCTAGATCCAGAATAGTAACCAGCTCCCAGATGGTAAGTAGCATGTATAGCACTGGAAGGTGTTGCATGAGCTGCCAGGGGAAATTGGTCAATGATATTTGGAAAAAGCAGAGACGACTGATATACAATATAGACAGTTGTCACAAAATGCTGAACACACGGCTATATTGAAGAGACCAGCAAATCAAGAAATGCTCATCTGTGCAATAGTGGCACTAAACCAAGGAGGTTACTCAACGGCTTACAGATTGGCTAAGAGATCTGCTTAGTGACAAGAAACCATTAAATGGAACTGGGGTCCATGGCAAAATCATATGGAGACCAAGAACTCAGGCTCCTAGGGGAAATTACCACTACCAGAAAGCTACAAAGAGGCTACAACCATTAGGAGCTAGCCAAAATAGCAATGTTGTCTCATTTAACCTACATTGATCTCACTCTCTGGTGGAGATTCCATTGGTATTTTTCAGAAGGCAGTGAGAGAACCTGGGAAAACTCAATTCCACCAACAAGACATTGGATAAAGGCTGACATCCTGGCAGGATACACACCACACCTACCCTTCACACAGTATCCAAATGAAACCTGGGAGAAAATGATGAGACAAGCAGGAGACCAATCACCAGAGCAAGTCTAATAACCCATGAAAGGCCAATGGAGATAGACACCAATGATACCCAACACAACCCAGGGCAAAGACCCAAAGATCCTTAAGATCTCAACAATAAAGCAGATTTAAAACTCACCCACCATGTCTCAGGGAACTGAGTGGAAGAGGGGGTGGAAAGATTTTACGAACCATGGTGGGGGGGAAATATCCAGAGACATTGGCCCCCTCAGCAAGAATACACAAGGAGGAAGAAAAAAAAAAACACGAAAAACTGGCTACCTCTGGTACAGTTCATAAACCCCTATCCTAAGGAAAGATCCAGAATGTGCACGGAGGAAGGACCCCAGTGGGTAGGGGGACAGAGAGGAGGGAAATGGGGACACAGTCACAAGATTTGCTCATACAATGTATATATTTATTCATAATAAAGATATTTTTTAAAAAGGAAGATAAGCCAGTGAATACTCTGAATTTTACTAGGATTGTTACTTACTTAGTGTTCAAGGCTATTAATTGGAGCATCTAGTGCTGTGTTGGGCACCTGATTGGCTCTTATGGGTATGTGTAGCCCTTGTGGTTCATGTATTACCAAGGTGTCCTCCAATGGATAATGTCCACCTATCTATGAAGACTGATTATCTGCACCATTCATGAAAGGAGGGATGCTTGAGAAATAAGTAAGAAAAGTGCACTGAGGAAATGGTTTGTTCAAGTGTTCAATATCTTTTACTGTAGAGTCACCCAAAAAGGGTAAAATGGGAGGAAAGGGCGAAAAATAATTTTGATAGTGAGGTCAACTTTCAAAGCCAGTGTGGCTTCAGTTTCTTTACCTTTATATTTTTAATGATAAGCATTTGTCAAATTTATCCATTTACTGTGTTAAAAATTCCATCCTTTTTATTAATTTATAACCAGAGGAAATTCCTGGAGATTTTTTCCGTTTTCTTTTCTACATTATTAGGATAGGCCAGGGACTGCACAATGCTTATATAACCTTTGGTATAAGGTCTGGAAAAATGAAAAGTGACGACAATGGCAGTTTTATGAGATTTTTGAAGAATAGAGCTTAGGATGCTGCTTTGATTTCTTTCACTTTCAACATATCACATAGTGGATAGAATATAGCTGTGTTCTCTTTCAACCATTTTAAACTTCTTTGTGGCACTAGATCAGTCATCAACAAACAGAGGAGGAAAATCTTGGGTTTTATTGGCTAATATTTCAAAGTATAAAACAATTCGGAGATATCATTAAGTATGCTCAAATTAGCCTATATTTTCCATGACTTTAAAATACCAATCTTAGGAGTGGATGTGAAGCACTGACAGATTAGTTTATTTCAGCTCTCTCACTCAAGTAATGGACATCCCTGCACCTGTATTGCTATGTGATACTTTTGCAGTAAGGATATATTTCCTCTCTCTGTGAAGGCCAAGTACTCTTTTCCTTCCCTTCTCCTGGACTTTCTTTTCCAGGATATCTGTCTCCCCCAGTCCAAACCATTTGTTTATGAAAGTCACCAAGTTCTTACAAGGCAGAAGTGTTGATTAGTCATTTGATCCATCCAGACATGGGTACCTCAAGACTGTTCCTTCTAAGGCTCTTTCCAGAACCATCTTAATCATCAAGAAAGAAGGCACTACTTAGATACACAGGAACTAGAAGATGGAAAATTAGAAAGCAGCATCCTACCCCTAACCTCCTTAGAGTTCAGTCTTCAGTGAAAGAGAATTAAGCCAATCATTTGAGAAAAGATAAAGTAGTCATGATAAGGGATGGAGAGAGGTGGTAAGATAGAGGGAAAAGAAGAGAGAGGCAGAGAGAGAGAGAGAGAGAGATTGAAAGATTCAGGACCATCTTCCTATCTGGGGTACAGATGAATTCAGATCTGTCCTGTTTCTTTAGTTTTCCATCATCCAGTAAACTCCCTTGCCTATTTTGCTTCTCTGAATTATTTGTTGAAGTTAATCTACATTCACTTGAATATAATTGGTTCTGCAGATCAAATCGATTGAACAACTATAACTCCATGAAGATTTATCATAAACAAGTTGGCTTTAGCTCCCACAAGTCCCTGAGACTAAAGAATATAGAAATCACCAAGTTAGGATGAGTTCAGAGCAATCTAAGAGGTAGGCAAATAAGAAAAAAAACCCTTGTCAGAGTTCATACCTACACACCTATTAAAAGAAACCAAGACAAATAACTGTCTTTCAAAGTAAGTTTGTGTTTGTTTCACACAGAGAATAGATAAGATAATAGATTTAAGCCAGTTAAGGCAAGTTGTGTTCAAAATAAAAGAGAGACAAGATTTCTTCTGGAGCAGATGACTGGCGGATACATGAGCTACTTTAGTATGACAAAGCTACTCTGATATCACATGGCTCAAGCTATGTGACAGAAGTCTTGACCTGAAAATTGTGTAGCTCTAAAATGGAGAAAAATTCTTTCTGATTTTCAATTCACAGAATGTTCTTTGGGAGGTTAAATACTCTTTATTTGCTTTTCAGAGGAAAACAAAACTATACCAAAATAAAACTTCAAATTCAAGTCAAAGAAGAAACACATTCAGGTCACAAACCACCAGACCCATAATTTTACCCTCTACCAGCATCTAAGTAAGCAAAATCATGCTGTCTAAATATGGCTGATAAAGGGAATACCACAGTGTTTAGTAGCCTTAGGGGAGAGACCGTGTACATAGTTTATTTCACAAAAGAACCATTCTCCACAGTTTCAGAGAGAGAGAGAGAGAAAGAGAGAGAGAGGAGAGAGAATATTACTTTTAAAGAAATTAGGTAATGGTTCCCTAATTTCTCATTGAAAGTTATTATTATAAATATGGACATGAATTTAGCAAGATAAAGTTGTTTTAAAAAAAGAGTCCATAATTTTTAGCAATTGATTGAGCTTGAGTCATTTTCTGAAACTTTAAAGCAGCGAGATAATCCACCACAATACAGAAAGCTAACTGTGTTACTAAGCATGGATTTTCTTGAATGGTGCCCTTTTGCGTATTTGCATAAGGATATATTTATTGTCAGGCTTCATAATTATAATTCTTTTGGGGGAAAGTAGTTTAAGATACCTTCCTCTTTTTTGTGTATTATAAAGGGGACTTACTGGATTACCTTACAGGATATGAGCTGGGAAGTCCAACAATAGCTGTCTTACTGGTTTTCGCATCAAGGAACCCAAGTAGCCAATTAGTTCATAAAGCTGGATGGATGACTCACCAGTCCCATTCTGCACTAAGCATGGAGGATTACTGGAGAGTCGGTGGTTTTCAGTACACATTGGAAGGCTGATGAGACTTGGTTCCAATGTCCCTGAAATGTTGCTGAAAGAGTTGCTAGACACATGAGTACCAAGGACAGCCAGCTAAAATGTGCACACCAACAATTAGCATGTGCAGGCAAAGAAGGAGTGATGAGTTCCCTCCGTGCTTTTTCATAGATAGCCTACCACCAGATGAGCCACCCACTTAGGAGAAAGGTGGTCCTAATTTAATTAATTCTTCCTAGAAACACACTCAAAGATCTCCCTGAGATGTGTCTCTCACTTGATTCTGAATCTGATCATTTTGACAACAGAACTCAACAATAAACCATGTGTCCTTTATCATGCTTAATTTCCACATAAAGATTATAACAAGGTCATAATTCTGCCTTACATGATGTAACTATGCCAATGTAAACCAGAAAATCACTATTCTTCTTCCATACAGCACATGTCAGTCCCTTGGTGAATGATTAGTGTCTAATATCCAATATTTTAAATATAGATTTAACAACACTTAACAACTGATATTAGCTTGATAAGTATCAATCACATAGTAGAGAAATAGAGGAAAAGAAAACAATGTCAAAAGATTTCTTCCTATGGAAACCTTCTGTCTGGCATATCTGACACCTATGCATGGACAACAGCCATTGTAGATGGGCAAAGAATTTGTTAGCATTCCCCTCTGTTGCAGTCAGATTTCTCTCCTTGCTGCAACAAAGAACCCCACCAAAGATGCTTGTGGAGGAATGAATTCATTGTGGCTTATGGACTCGAGGGGAAGCTCCATGATGGCAGGGAGAATGACGGCATGAGCAGAGGGTTGACATCACCTCCACCACAGCGCTGCAAACAGCAGCAGGAAGGTGTGCCAAACACTGGCAAGGGGAAGCTGGCTCTAAGCTCCATAATTCCACCCCCAACAACGCACCTCCAACAAGGTTCTAAAACCCAAATTGCCATCAGCTGAGGCCATCAGCTGAGGATCAAGCATTCAGAATACATTCATTTGTGGGTGACACCTAGATTAAACCATGACACCCTCAGAAGCTCATGGCTGACTTCCAACCTAGCCTCTTCCCCATACTCATAATTCAGGGTCTCTCTCTCTGTCTCTCTCTCTCTCTCTCTCTCTGTCTCTCTGTCTCTGTCTCTCTCTCTCTCTCTCTCTCTCTCTCTCTCTCTCTCTCTCTCTCTCTCTCTCTCTCTCTCTCTCTCTCTCTCTCTCTCTCTCTCTCTCTCTCTCTCTCTCTCTCTCTCTCTCTCTCTCTCCTCTGTGGTGACTTTTCCCACTTTCCTTGAGAGAACTGCTTCCTCAGATGCTTCTTTCCCTCTTTCATTGTGTTTTTCAATATCTCTTGTCCACATCTATGGGCTAAAGTTCAACTATTTACATGTATAGGTCAGTTCCCTTGTTTTGTGTATTCAGTTATTTATCCAAACTATCCAGTTGGGTGATTTACACAACACCAAGTTCATTAGTGCTCAAAGTGCGTAGTAGTCCACAAGACTGTCTCGCTCACCTACAATCCCAGTGAAAGTACAGGGATACCTCAGAAGCAATGCTTCTATGGGACTATGGTAAAGTACAATGCCATGCTCATATGAAAATAGCTTGCATATTTGCAGTGATTAGATGCTGTTTGTGCACGAGTTTATCTTCTTCCTCTTGATGATGGTCAGCAAATGCAAAATTCCTGCATCTATCTCTTCCCATTTCTGTAATCCCAGCTGATCACCTATCTTCTGTAGTATTCTCCTTTTTAAAGAACATTTTATTGACAACAAGGGAGCATAATACAATTGATCATATTCCCAACCCTTCACCCTCTTTCTTTCCCACTGAGCACCTTCTTCTTTCCAAGTTGTTCCCCTTCTGTTTTGATGCTTCATTCTTTTTGTCGTCCTCCATGTCAAAATGTTGATGGGCTCAAAACTATGCAGGTCATAGGGGATAGCAGCAACCATTGTGAGAGAGATCATAGCCAGAGGACAGTGCCCCAAAGGATTCCTTCCCATCCTGTATTGGTTACATTCTTTTATGCCTCTCTTCCACAGTGTTCCTTGAGCCTGGAGATGTGCAATAGAGATGTTTCATTTCCTGTTGAGATCACAGCAGCCTCTTATTTTCAGATTTGATATGTCTTGGATCTCCACCTCCACAGAAAAGCTTTGCTGGCTAGCAGTGAGAGCGCTTCAGATGAGGAGCAAGGTAACCTTTGGGTGATAGGTAGTTATCTAAAGACTGGTTCATAGAAACATTAACCCCTCCTGGCCTGCCACGGCCACAGAATGAACTGTGTCTGAATCACTTTCATCCAAGATGGCCTCAGCAACCATTTCTTAGCAAAACTTGCTTCTCACCCATGCTTTCCAGGCCTTAGCACACTTGTGGGCTGGCCCATCCTAAGTCAGCTTCTTGAGCCCACTAACCAATCAGGTCTCTCTCTTACACATCTGCATCTGCTGATAAGGCTCATTCTAATTGGATATCTGATTCATATAAATGGGCCTGAAACGTGTGTGTAAGCCTCTTGGCTATTGGCCCCTTACCTCTCGTGGCTTCTCTGACCCTCTGGTCTTACTTCTTTTAGCTTGACTCCCTATGTAGGGGGGATCCTCCTGGTCTCCCCGCTCCTTCCCAGGCTCTCCCCATTTCCATCTGGAAGTGGGAGGATTCTCTGGGATATAAAGAACCTAAGACATGGAGCTCATTAGGCACCAGCAGCGGGCAGCCCTGAGTGTGCTGACAGCAATGCTGGCCTTAAAAGCAGGAGCATAAGTAGAAATGGAACTCGTTGAAGTGGCGGCTGGGTAGTTATGTCTTCAGCATGGCCATGTAGCCCTCGTGGCCTCTTTCCCAGAGGCATCAGTTGCCTCAGCCTGGAAGCAGAAGCAGCTGCAGTGGCATTTCTGGCAGGAGACACAGCTGCTATTCTTGGCACCAACAGCTGCCAGGGTGTTCATTGCAGTAAATCGAGACAAGGAGGGATAGAATTCAGGCTACATTTCAACATGCATGAGAGAAAGCCTCTGGGAGCTTTAAGGGAGAGAACAGTTCCTGAAGACATGAGAGGGTGGGCCAGACCAAAGGGACTTCAGCTGATGCTCCTGTGCTGCCCACAGGCTGGGGCTCACAGGAAACATAGGACACACATAGGCCATCCCAGCAGCTCCACTTGTTCACCAAAATCACATACTGTTGTTTGAGGGGTGAAGGCCAAGAAATCCCTACTGCCAACACAGGCTGCTTTGAGCCACATTCTATAGTGCCCTTGTCATTTCAATGACCAATGCCAAGACCAGTGTTTCTGTCAGAATAAGAGTTAGTGGACATGAATAAAAACCTAAAAGTTTTCCATCTCAGACTGGCCATTCCACTCTGCTGGCTGGCATGTGCATGACGGTCTTTATGAGCAAAGCAGCTGCAGGGGGCTTCCCTGGGCGTCAAACCTCATGCCTTCTGCCATGTGACTCTGCCTTGGCCACAGTTCATGGCACCAGGGCTTGATGTCTGATACAAAGGCACCCTGTTTAGAAGATACTAGAGCAGCTCTTCAGTGAGGCTGGTGACAAGCCGAACGAATCAATTCTTTCTCTTGCTGAATGAATGCCAGGCATCCAGAGGTTTGGCAGAGTGGATGAGGACCACAAAAAGAAAGAAGGTACTAGGGAGGAGTCACTTGCCAGGAATGACAAGAAGCACCTCGTTTGCAAAGGGGAGGATTCTGGAAGGAGCTGGTCAGAGTGGGGAGGTGTGTTAGAAGGAGAGAAGGCCAAGGGCACATGAAACGTGGCTAGTGTGGGTGCTGGCAGCAGGGTCTGCATCCTGGATGTTACTTTCAATCTTGCACTGTTAGCAAACAGACAATTTAGTTCAATGCAAACCAAAAGATACAGTAAAGGCTGGAAAGAAGTCCAAGTATTTGAGAGGTGAGAGGTGGATCATTTTATATACAAATGAATTATCAAAAAACTCACAGGTCTGCCTTTTGCTTGAGTTTTACTGTTTGCTTTCTGTTTCTGTGACAAAGTATTCGTGCATAAAACAGATAATGTACACTTCAAAATATGTCATATGTGCTAATGCAAAAGTCTTTTGTTATTTTGTCATTCTCACTGCAGTGGGTATCTTTATATTAAATCTCGTGTCTAATTTATACCTTAAAAGAGCTTGATAAGTCCTCATTTCTCCATACATAATTTAAATAAATCTCATAACCTGAAGCAAATTGACGTGTCTGTTCATGGCAGAGGAGTGGGGGGGCTGTAACTCTCTGTATGGACATATTTGAATATGTTTTTCTGAATTAATAAGAAACATGCAAAATGAATATTAGGTAACTCTTCTCCCAAAGTGCAATTTAAAGTTTCTTCCTCTTTCCCACATCTATGTGGCTTTTTTTTTCTATAACAACATCTTAGATCATATGATTCCTATTAAGAGAGTAACAGTGTACTTAATATACAGTGACACCCACTTTCAGAATGTGCTGGTGACTGATACTTAAGATCTCAACAATAAAGCAGACTTAAAACTCACCCATCATGACTCAGGGAACTAAGTGGAAGAGGGGGCATATTGTGGTCAACTTTCTAGTTGCTGCGCAAAAAGAACCCAAGCAAAAGCGGCTTGTGGAGGCATGGGTTTATTAGGCTTATGGACTAGAAGGGAGACACCATCCTGGCAGGGAAAATGATGGCATGAGCAGAAGGCTGGACATCACCTCTGCCACAGCACTGGAAATAGCGGCAGGAAGGTGTGACAAACACTGGCAAGGGGAAGCTGGCTTATAACCCCAAAAGCCCGCCCCCAACAACACAGCTCTAGCGAGGTTGTAATTCCCGAACTGCCAACAGCTGAGGATGGGTCATTGAGAACACATTCGTTTGTTTGTGGGGGACACCTGGATCAAACCATGACAGGGCAGAAAGAATGTAAGAACCATGGTGGGGAGAATATCCAGAGACATCACCCCCCTCAGGAACAATGCACAAAGGGGGAAGAAAAAAAAAGAAAAGAAAGACAAGACAAGAAAAGAAAAGAAAAGAAAAGAAAAGAAAAGAAAGAAAAAGAAAAGAAAACTGGCTACATCAGGTTCAGTTAAACCCCCTACCCGATTGGACAGATGCATATCGAGGAAGGACCCCAGTGGGTAGGGGACAGAGAGGTGGGAAATGGGGACACCTTCACGAGATTTGCTCATACAATGTATATACTTATTCATAATAAAGATATTAAATTAAAAGAGAAGGTGCTGGTGATCACACCTTGCAGATATTCTCCTGGGGAAAGAGGAGTGTCACAGTACAAGGAGCCACCCACTGTGTTCATCAACTCTAATGAGAACAAATGCTAGGCATTAAAGGACAACACACCTTCTGAGGAAACTTGTTGAGGGAAATGTCTCTTGTATTTAATCAAATTCCTACCTGCACATTCTTGTCATTTTACTTAGATGTTAAACATTGTTTTTATCAAGTCAAAGTTTAAATTATTGGCCTAAGATATTAAAGTGTATATGGATTAATAAACATATAAGATTGATCAATAAAATTGTAAGGAAAAATAAGAATATGTATTGGGGATTTCCTCTGTGAAATATAAATTTATATTATCAACCTGTGGTAATTAAAACACTGGCTATGCTGAAAATCTCCAATCTGAGATCATTTCACTTTATCAGGCCAAAATAACTCTAAAAGTGTAAAAGACACATTTATGAGAAATGAAGCTGCATTAAAATATTCTTGAAACCTGTTCTAAGAGGTGTTTTTATATGTAATATCCTGCTAAAATCATGAATATACATATGATTGATCCATTAAAATCTTGTGGAATAACTTTAAATGTAATGATTGGACATTGTGATATTATGAATAGAAATTTGTATTTCTTGAAAAAGAAATTGGATTTTTAAGCAGAGTTTAACTGGCCAATGTATAGAATTTGTTATTATACACTACGTATAAGAAACTTTTTTCCTCTGCCATATAAAATGTTTGGCTTTTGAAACATTTAACCAATATATTTTTTATTTATACTAAAAAGCCCAGGTTAGACCTGCAATAAAATAATGTAGCTACTAATAAATATGCAACAATTACTTTAAATTTAAAAAAAGTGAGCTGGGGAGATAGATCAGTAGTCAAAGGAGTTTGAGCGTGCCAGCCTGAGTTCAATTCCACAGGTACCTATCTAAAGCCTGACCCCAAAGTGGCACAATCAGTGGTGTAAGTGTCTGCCATTCTTTTCACAGCGGCAACAGATCCTGCTATGCCCCACTCCCCACACACATGCAAATAAATCAAAAAAACATTGACATTTTTTTTAAATCTGGAAAAGATGTAACTAATTAAATAAAGACATTCTCAAAAATGAATAAGCAAATCTTTGATCCTTATTCTATTACCCTTGCAAGAATAATGATGAATTTTCTTTTATTTAATACTATATATTAATTTTATAATCTGTGAACTAAGGTTCTAGAAAAAAAAAAAAAAAAACAAAAAGCCATGCCTATCCTGTAAAACGATGCGACTTATTCGAATGTCAATGTGGAAAGACTGGAATGTTCAAGTCCATAGTCAAATCACCTTGGGCTACCTTTAGCCCCTTAATAGTCATTTATTGTCCACCTCTGCATCTGACCTAACATCCTAGCGACTATTCCATGATGAGGTCAAACCTCCTTGCTATGGACTGTGCTCACAGATCACCAGCTTCCACCAGCACAAAGGCCAATGATGTCATCAGATAGCATCTGAAGCCCTGCTCTGACATCATCCACCCTCTTGATGGTTCCAACAATGTATTTGCAAAGGGCCTTAGTTGATAACTTTCTTTTGTTCTATAACTATGCAACCTTTATGAAATAGTTAACATGTTGGAATATGGAATTTGGGGTAACCTGGATCTATGTTTCTGGGCATGGTCATCCCTATTCCCTCCAGAATAAAGTATTTCTTATTTTTCTTATTCCCTTTGAGGTAACAATTGTGTGTTTTTATGTTGACAAACTGTATGTACTCAGTAAGATATGTAAAAGCCTGCTGTGATAGCATTTAAGAATATGTGTATCCTATTTTTGGTTATAAATCTAATATAATTACCATATAGCATTGAGAGTAATGAATAAAGGTTCACTTATTTGAGGTCTGATTTTCTTTCCATGCCTATTTTTTCATAGTGTATATAATCATTCAAATAGAAAGTCTCTAAGATCAGATATATATCGTTTAGCTCTTCTGCTAAATGTCAATAGTAAGTAGTAAGGTCATTTATTAAAGAACAAAACAAAAAATTGAAAGGAATATAAAGGTATCAAGAACCCGACCATTTGTAAATAAAATGAGAAATTCTCAGAAAATGCAGAGCTATTTTGCTTAGATAGATAATCATAGATAATGCAGGCTTCCATGTACCAATATGGACTTGTCTGCTATTTTGTTGTTTGAAGCATGAATCAAGCCAGCTAAGAAGACTAGGCTCATTGTCAGTTACCATGGGGAATGAGTGGTTTCCCTGGGATCAGGGAAAGAGCCATGGAGACGCTTAAAAGGTTTTGTTAGCAAATAGGGAGCCTGCGGGGAGCAAGCAATGACAACGGAGGTGGTGACAGAAGGGATAGAGCAATTTGAACTCCAAGGTTCCATATTTTACATATGGAAATTTGCAAGAAAAGTGGTACTGAGTGGGTGGCAGTCACTGGGTAACACGCTGGGTTCAGTCATTGTGGCATCCTTTAGTCTTACATCTGAATGGCACATCATTAGCGAGGGTGACAGAGGACTTTACTCTCTCCCTGGGTAGGAGGGAGGCAGCCACAGTGGTGATCAGAGGAGGACAACCATGCCCAGAGATGGCTCGGGCATCCATTGAGGACACCCAGTTGACACCGGGTCTGCCTTTGCTTTATGCCTATGCAGTCGTCATTTCAGCCATCTGGACACATCCTCACTTCACTCTCACGTGGATCCAGCAGAAGCGTAATATCCAAGTCTCACATTCCCAATAGAAAAAATAAGCAGCATATATATGGTTTCTATTTTAATTTTGCCACACACTTAGCTCAAACAAAATCACACAGAGAAACACAAATACATGCTGAGCTATTCTGCTGCAGAGAAGCAGGACACCACCTTCTCCCAGCAGCTGAACCTCATCCAGCCCAGTTCTTAAGCCACATTGTCAAGGATCTAAAGAACCCTCACAACTCCACAAGTCAATATGAAGTCATTGACACTGAGACTAGAGACACAACTAGAAATACTTAGCAATTTACAGAAGTGGTATTTCAAATAAATTCAAATAAGAGGGAAAGGCAATGGATAGAAAATGAATAAATAAAGCCAGGAAGTCAGGGGAAATCTGAAAAAAATTACATTAGAGTGTCACTTTGAATCTATTTTTGATAAATTCATTAAAATAATTTGAGGATTACCAATAATTAAAAAAATTCTTTTGTGCTGGGCGTGGTGGCACACACCTTTAATCCCAGTACTCTGGAGGCAGAGGTAGGGGGATCACCATGAGTTCAAGGCCACCCTGAGATTACATAGTGAATTCCAGGTCAGCCTGGGCTAGAGTGAGACCCTACCTCGAAAAACAAACAAAAAAAATTTGCTTTCTCTCATATGCTATTTTGTGTTATATTTATGACACATAAAGAAGAAGGTATAGTTGGAAGAAAATGTGCACTGAGTCAGATAGAGGCCCTTCTGAGAGCTCCCTAGTGACTCAGAAGTGAGCCAGGTAAACTCCAAGTGAGAATGAAACCAACAGTGAACATTTACCCACACGGGCTCATTCTCTGCTCACACACACAGCCTTCAGTATCCCAGGCAGACAAAGGATGATAACCATTGGTGACAGGCTGTTTGTTAGCCTTGGTCTTTGTGGAAACAAGGTGAAACAGAAAATAAAGTATTTTAGTGTTCAGGCTGCAAATTCATCAGATGTGAGAAGCCAAGATATGTCTACATATAACTTTTTGTCAAACCTTTCTTTTGGTAAGCACTTTCTTTTTTGATGACTAATATTTTTCAATGTTTAACAAGTTTTTTTTTTGTAACTTCTCTGTGAATAACAGAATAGCTAAGACAGCATCTATATATATGTCTTCCCTGATGAAAACAACATATTGTAAAACTATCATGGAACTGCTTTTTCTAGAAACTATGTTACAGAATAAATGGAGTTAGTTAAAAACAGTTAAGACAATTGTTTTCAGTATTTATTGAACAGAGCCATACATCAATACTTTCATTAGGCTTAATATGCAATTGCCTTAGGAGTTCACCTCAGTGGTAAAGGCAGGTTTATTTTCTGTAGCTCCCAAAGTATTACATGCATGGTGTGTCTTGGCTTTGTGTTACCGTAACAATAACTGAGATAATCAACTTACAATGAGATACCTTTGATTGTGACTCACAATTTTGGAGCTTTGAGTCCATGGTCAGCCGCTTTGGTCATGTGGTAAGGCAGTATGTGGTGAGAGAGAGAGAGTGCTGGTCCTGAAGCTCATCTCATGGTGGCCAGAAAGTGAAAGAGAAGAGGATGCCAATGACATCCCACAATCCCCTTGAAGGATTCACCCCAATGACTGGTTGACTCTTCTCTAGGATCCACTCTTAAAGTCTTCCCCTCCCACCTCCCAAGAGCACCAAGCTGACAATCAAGCCTTTAATACAGCTCAACATCTGGGATTATAGATCCAACCTATAGAACCTTACGTAACTCAACACAAAAGCTTTTGAATTACGGCTACTGTTGCTATTGCTGAAGAAAGAAGCTTCCAGGGAGTGGCAAGCAACTATGAAGAACTTGCTGACAGGGGAACACTTCTGTGCAAATGCCTATCATGAAGTTATTCTTCCTGCCAAAGGAGGGCTTCAGGTCCTCAGGTCTGTTCACTGGGAATCCTCAATGGGTAGAAAAGAAACGTGATCTAGCCCAAAAGACAGAAGGAATTATACTCATTCATCAAACAGAAAATCTCAGTGAATTCAGTCCTTACAGACTATGTTTGATTCAAGCAAAGACTAACAAATTTTTAAGTGTACTCATTGGGGATTGTAAAGCAACCAGTGGGCTTCAGAGTGCAGCCTGTTGCAACTTACAGTAAGGTTTCTTGAAAGCCAGGCATGGTGGTAAATGCCTTTCATTCCAGCACTGGGGAGGCTGAGGTAGGTAGGTCACTTTGTGTTTGAAGCCAGCCTAGGTGAATTCCAAGTCAGCCAGGGGCTAGAGAGAGCTGCCTCGGAAAAAAACAAAACAAAACAAAACAAAAGCAAACAAACAAAGAATAAATTCCATGTGCTCACAATCTTCCTTGCACATTCTGACAAAGGTCATCAATAACTTCTTTGTGATTGCAGAACTCACTGTGTATTTTTTTTTAATAAAGCACAATGTTAGTTTAGGTGTTCCTAGTAAATATCTTCTATCATTTTCACAAACATCTGCAATTATAAAATCAAACATCCATGACTACTATTTTAAAGACAAATTTTATGAAAATATTTTAAGATTGAAAAGGCACCAATAAACTCAGTACTCAGCACAAGTATTTTGACATAATATTGTTTGTTAAATTTAAATTGACATAAAAATCCATGAAGAACATAACATCCTAATTTTAAATAAAAACAGGCGGCCTGTCATTCTACAGTTCAGTATTATTGTGCAATGGGAACAGGCAGCTTCCCCTCTAGTTAATTCATTAAGATTGATATTGAGCAACGCAGAGCTTTAGAGAGTCATGCTTTATCACTGAAGGGTGTCTATAAACTTCTCCCACTTGATTCAAAATACGGGAGGATATTTGATAAGTGTGCATAAGAACACACATTCTTCCTGTGGTCTCTGGTTCCAACACGGCTTAGCCAAGCATTGCATCACATTAGTGACATTTTTCCAAAGCTGGCAGATGTGAGCTAACTGCTCCAAATTCATAGACACTAGTGAGTGTTGAGCCTGGGATTTCATTGTAGTAAGATTACAACCTCACACATACTGCAGTTAAATTTGTTGGGGACAGATTGACAGTATATTTGAGAATCTGGCTTTCTGGTGAACATAATCATGTAAACAGTAGGTCTCTAATAATCAAAGCTTTTCAATAAGTATGTGGTGTACTCTCCTGGAATCCTCAGATGTAATTGGACCAGGTGTAGGTCACTGTTGCCTCAGTTTCCCCTGGCACAAGTCCTTTTGGTTTAATGAAATTAGGACACAAATGCATATATATGTGTGCATGTACATAGGTGTATGTATCTCAGGCACATACACACAATGTGAAATAAGATTTGGAGCTACAAAATGCTTGGCCATCAGACACAGACTAATTTCTATAGGGAACTTCTCATTGAGAGTTCATGGTTTGTCTTGGATTAACTATGCACAAGTCTATCTCTCTCTTTACAAATGATGCTTGAGGGGCTGGCCCTTGCGTTGTTTCTTTTTGCATCTTCTTTTCTCCTCTTTGTCTCTAATATGTTATACAATGCTCTTCCCAAATCCAATGCTTGATATACCATCAAAGTAAGAAATACATCACAGAAGAATCTCATATCTTCTTAGCAGTTACATATCTATTTGGAATTTGACTTAAGCTTTCATGATTCACTCAGCTATTCCCTGTCATTCTCTGTATTCATTATTAACTACTTTCTTCAACAATACTCAGATAACATGAAAAACCATAGAGTAATTTTAAGTCCAAAACTAATGAAATTGTTAAATGTTGGCTAATGAAGTCGTTAAAATAATTCAAATGACAATTCCCTTCTATTTAGACACCCAATTGAGAAGCTCTGCGTGCCATGCGATTCTCTATACACACAGTTCCTCCTTAACATAATGTTTATTGACAAGAACTTCAAACAGTGCTTGAAGTTACTTCATAAATGTCTAGCATGATTTCTAATTTGATTTATTGTCAAATTCATGAGGTTATGATATCTGATAAAGGTCAATTAGCTGAATGATTCATTCACTTAAAGGAGATCAATTTATGTTAGTTTTGCTTAGGCTTTTTGTCTTTCTTCCTTTGTCCCTTCCATTCCCTTCCTCTTCCCCTTTTCTCCTTCCTTCCTTCCTTCTTCCCCCCTCCCTCCCTCCATCCCTCCCTCCCCCTCTTCCTTGTTGCTTTTTTCTAATTAAGACTTTCTCATTGAATACCTCAGTAGGCATTTAGTTGCTTAGTAACCTGTACAGGCTGGGGGCTGTTGCTCCCCGGCTATACCCTGGAGGATGCTGCCTGTGAGTGAGATGGTTGTCAGCACCACTGCTCAGAGGACTACCTGGTGCAGAGCTCCAAAGAGACACAGAATCCCACAGTCCCTTCTAGTTTTGTTCCCTTGAATGTGCTCTCCAGTCTGCATATATGCAGTCATGTGTTTGTTATCTGGGTATATAGAGCCATTTTTGAACTGGTTACAAAGTTACTGATGAGAAAGATTTAATCCACACATCTCACAGTGTCTGACATAAGCAGCTGAGTGATTTATGATATTTTCCTGTCTGTTGGTTCCTAAATTATGTGCCCTTTTCTTTGAACAAAATTCATCAGTTGTCCTGTTCAGTATGCTATGCACATTTGAAATTCAATGCTACTTAGTGTAAATCATTTCTTTTTGCATGTTTCTCTTTTTGTTTTCTTTCTAGTATTCTTTGTCCAGATGTGAAGTTAAAATATCAAGCAATAATAGCTCAGGAGAGAAAAGTGAAAACGACAGAAACAAACATTATTGCTGAATTTAATGCAGCTGATACATTTGGTGTTCACAATGATCCCCTGAATTAGAGAGAGAGAGAGAGAGAGAGAGAGAGAGAGAGAGAGAGAGAGAGAGAGAGAGCGAGCGAGCTGGGAGAGTGTCCTATTATTATCTCAGTTTTACAGATCAGTACTTGCAGATCACAGAGCTAGCAATTTGCAGGACGAAGTCTCAAGGCAGGAAGTGCATCACCAGGCTACACTGAATGGCTGAGGTTACTCAGTTCAGTGAAAAGCAAGTTGTCTATAGCGTACATCCTTAATGCATGTCACATAATACTCAAGTGTTAAAATTAAATAACTCAGCTGCTCTTTCAGAAAGGTGTTTAGAATAAAGTTACCCCTGCTTGCCCCATGTTCATCTTGAAGAAAATGTAATTCAGCAAGAAGCTTAAGGACTCCATCATTGCAGCAACACAATACCACACTCTGCCAGGATTCATCCAATTTGCCCCCTGGATAATTAATAATCAGAGCACTTCTTGTTCCGAGAGCCCATTTGATTGGTCCCTCTGAGGAGGAAAAATGAAGGCAGGGGAACGCTTGTTGAGATGGCATGAAAGAGGACCTGGGCAAAGAAAGCGAGCAGGCTTTTCCTATGTTGGTGGAAATGAACTCTGCTCCTCTTTTGTTCCCACTCCAAGTTATTTCGCATCCTTTTCTCCTCCCTCCTTGTTTCTATTAATGTCCCTCAGGGCATAATGATAGCCACAACAGCCAATTAGGGAGACACTGAAGGAGGAGGAAGGTGCGCCACAGCCCCTTCATTGTTCACAAGGAAAAAGATCCGACTGGCTGGAAGGTGGTTTTAATTACTCCTGCCTCTTTCTGTTTCTTTCCTTCCTCTCCATCAATGTCCCCTCAATCAAGCTCCTTGCCCTAATGCTTGCGAATGAATTATCCACAATGAGAAAAGCACTAATAAGCTCCCACCCAGCTGGTTTGAATTAATGTCCAGACAAAACCTAAGTATTCTTGGGGGATTAGCTGGTTCTCCTTTCTAAACCCGTGTTAGCAGCAGGGTTCCTGGAGTCCTGTACCTGGGACCACCTGCATCAAGGTCACCTCAGGGCTATTTAAAAGGGCAGAGTTCTGGACAACACTCCCAACTCTTTTGGAGTGTGATGCTAAGAAATCAGAATTATTAATAAGCTCTCCTGGTAATGCTTGCATTTATTGGTGTGAAAACCACCACCTTGCAACCTGCAAAGTGCATTTCTGTGCACTGTCAGGCTCAAATGCCAAATTCTCCAGAAGTTTATTATACCATATCTTTGTCTGTGCTATTGTGGTTTCCCCCTTCGATCAGTAATTTTTCCTGTAAGAAGACTCAAGCCAGACTTAATCTATGAATGACAATGAAAAGTAAATAAATGAAACAACCTTTAAAAAATCGGTAGTCAGAGGCTTTCTCTTTAGAGGGATTTAATCACACTTGGCTAAGGAAAGCAAGGCAGTTTACCCTCAGATTTGTCACTTTACCTCAGTTTTCTCATCTGAAAAGTGGAGGAAGTAAAGAACTTACCTGGTAGAGAACTCTTGTTAGTGATTTAATACATGGCTGGAAAGTCATGGTAAAAAGCAACAGTTCAATAAAGTCACATGAATCACAGAGTTTAAGGTGTTGATGTGAAGTCCAGGGAGGGATTAAATGTCCATAAAAATGCATGAAACCTCAGGTTTCCATAAACCCCAACTTTGTTTCCCTGTCTAACTATCAAAGAATTGAAAACAAAGACTCAGAGAAGGATAAATCATGAATTATGAGATTTATTATGGAGAGTTAGGATCCAGAGGGAAGGTCCCTCCCATAGAGACAGGTCTGGCACACACACTTGGAAGGCAAAGCAGGAACATGCCCAGACAAGAAGAAATCCTAGCCAGGCTGAAGCCTAAAGATCCCCCTCACACGGAGAGTCAAACCAGAGGGTCGGAGGAGCCAAGAGGGAGAGACCAAGAACCAAAGCACATAGAATTTAGACCCATTTATATGGATCAAATATTCAATTAGGATTAGCCTCATCATCAGACTCTGGTGCATAAGGAAGTCATGTGACTGGCTGGTGCACTCAGGAGGCTGACTCTGGAAGTGCCAGCCCACAGATGTGCTAGGCCGAGAAAGAGGCAGGAAGTTGCTGGTCAGGAGTTGTTGCTTGCAGGCATCTTAGATGAGACTGGATCAGACATGGGTTCTAGTCCTGCCCCGGGGCAAGCAAAGTGGCATCCATGTTTTCTTGACCTACTGGGAAAAAAAGTTATCTTGCCTCTAACCTGTGTCAGTGTGAAACTTACACAATTGTGGTTCTTTGTTGTTTTCAACCAATAAATCAGAACAAATAATCTGGGCATAGTGGCACACACCAGGAATTCCAATACTTTGGAAGACAAGGCAGGAGACTGCCACTAGTTGGAGGCCAATCTAGGCTACATATCAATTTCCAGGCCAGCCTGAGCTACAAAATGAAACCCTGTCTCATAAATAGCCATGAGGACGGATATGTCATTTTTTATCAATATTTATCATCTATAGCACTACGGTCATTTTCATATCGGACTTCTTTGGTACAGATCTTTCATTTTCTGAATCAGTAACGTCCCTTATTTGACACAATTAAAAATCTCTCAGTTGCTGCCAAATATTTTTCTGGCAGATGGTGAAAATCCCCTCCTATTTGAGATTTGCCTTTCAGCTATCAATGTAACATTTCAGAAGTGTAATATTGTTATGTCTCATTTTCTCATACCTCCCTGAAATAGGGAGGCAAACACTCCACCATTGCTCTCCTTTTAAAAATTAGATGACACTGAGATTAAGTGGCTTATCTAGAATCTGCTAACTAGTTCTTAGAATGGTTATTGTTGTAGTCAGCCACATGGGGCCGGGATGAATCTTCAAACCAGGCAACAATTTGGGGGAGGAAAGTACAGATTGAGGAGAAGTTCCATAACAGCAAAATAGGCTGACCCTCTTTCACAGGTCTAAGCAGGGAGAAAAACCCATCACCAACACCATATACACAGAACAGCAAACAGGCAGGAGTGGCTAAGGAGAGAATTTCTTCCCCTTTATATAGCCTTAGGGTGGAGTCTTGCAACCCTTCCCCAGACTTAATGGCTTCCTGAGTCTCTGGAATTTCCTTCCTGCATGGCCCACACAGGAAAGGATGTTTACTTCCAGCTTCTTTGAGCTTCTTTACATCCTGACCCCTACTGAGAGGCTGCCTTCCTATAAACTTTCTCAGAGACCTACCCAAGATAATTAAAAAGATCAAGTTGACAACAAAACCTAACCATCCCAGTTATGGTCCCAATTTAGTTCTTGAGTAAATGATATATCTATCACACACCATATTCCTGAAGCATTGAAATGTTGATATATGCAAAATAATGTCTAGTGATCTTATATACTTCTTTTTGGCAAGAATTATAAATTAAAAGTCTTGAAATTCACAGATAACCTTCTTTCTAATTAATTGCTGAATAATAATGAAAGAAGGCATATAGGTTTAAATTCCTCAGTAACATGCTCATATATTATTTCGTTGGACATTCACTGAACATCTAGTATGTGGTAGTTATAGTACTATCCACTGGGGAGAATAAGCCTTTATGACAATAAAATTCCATTATGTATATATGTCACAGTTTCTTTCTTCTGTTGATGGATACCTAGGTTAGTTCCATTACTAAGTGATTGCGACTAGTACTGAGATTTCACACACACACACACACACACACACACACACACACACACAGAGTAATGAAGTTGAGGATGGGAAGAAAGAGAGAGGAGGCTTTTATTGAATAATCTTTTCAGTGAAGACATAGTAAAACTATTTCTTTAGTTTTATAGTATAAATGGAAGTGAAAATATTAAGCTAGACTTTTTCAATTTCTGGGACATCCTCCTGCTTTACAGGAACTCTGTGTGCCTTCCTTCTCTTAAGCGCCATAGTAAAATCTTTCTAAACTTTTGAAGAAAATATTAAGTTCTTCCTATGTGCCAGGCACTCCTCCGGGTGTCTTTCACATATAAACTATTTAATCTTCCCCCAAATCTTGTGAGATAGAAACTGCCATGCTTACTTTAGAGAAAACTGAGGCTCAGAAGCATTTTAGGCTCATGCCACTAACAGTGGGTGACATGTTTATTCTATACTCACATAATTCTCACTTCCAGGTGACATGGAGGTGTGAAATTACTCCACACCAGGGAGATTGCAAGAGTCTGGGTTTGATGCAGTAGTCTATGAGATGAGAAATATCAGGCATGAAGTAAATGAGCAGGGAAAGATCCCATCACAAGGGAATTTGAGGTCTCCTTGGGGGGCTGAGCTTGATTCTTTTGGCAAGGGGAAACCACTGCAAGGAGAAATATCTGATCATGTATTTTTTAAGACCCTCAGTGTGGCCTAAACCAAAAAAGGAGAAAAGACTAGTATTTTGATTTTGTATGAAACTAAAACCACCTACATTTACTGCCATTTTCTCCTCTCCTTTTCTTTTTAGTTTCTTTTTCTATCTCTTTGCCTCCAGGATACTAAGAAAAACCACAAATCTTAAAGAACAGAAAAAAAAAACACAGCTGCTCTGGCCTACATGCAAAATCTTTTAATACTATCTTCTGGATAATATGCATGTGTGTTTACTCAAGTGTCAGATTTAATTGGATTTAAATAAAAAAATCCAAGCACGGTCATGCAGCGTGCCTGACATCAGTAGGAGTGTATCAGACGGTCAGAGAAGACATGTTCTAGCTGCTCCAATGAAAGCAGATCTAAGCTTTCCCCACCAGTGTCTTCTTCTCCCCCATAACTCCAATGAAAGCTGCTCCCAACATCATCAAGCAGCTGACATACATTTAGAAAGTCCATATCCAACAGCTCTCGCTCCTCCGCTTTCCCTGCAAAGGCCAATAGTTTGGATTTATTTCTCTTGCTATCTATATCAAGCAAGATGAAAATGCTTTGTTCTACTTTTGGCTTTCATTAAGAGTACATTTTATCGTGAATATAATGAGAAAGATACAATGTGCTTGGACTTTGTCCACATGAGCACGTGGAAGCCTGAACACACTGTTGCACACCTTGATTTTATGCTGGTAAATTCAGTTGCTTACCTGCTTTTGGAGGAAGCTCTTAGGTGAAAAAATGACCCAGGTATTTTGGCTTCATGATCTGGGCATAAGGGATTCATGTGCTCATAGTTAAACTGTGTCTCTTTAATTATAAAAGGAAATAATACTTATAAAAATAGATTTTAAGACCCCAGGTTCCAGGCCAGAAGGCAGTGAGAGAGCCAGGGACAACCTAATTCCACCAGCAAGACATTGGATGGTAGCTGACATCCTGGCAGCAGACAAACCACTCCTGGCCTTCACACAGCGCCCAAATGAAACCTACAAGAAAGTGACAAGACAAGCAGGAGACCAATCACCACAGCACATCTGATAACCCATGAAAGGTCAATGGAAACAGACACCAACAATAACCACAAACCAGGGCAACAAAGATCCAGAGATACTTAAGATCTCAACAATAAAGCAGACTTAAAATTCACCCACGATGACTCAGGAAACTGAGTGGAAGAAGTGGCAGAAATAATATAAGTGCCATAGTGGGGGAGAATATACAGAGACATTGCCCCCCTTAGCAATAATACACAAAGGGGGAAGAAAAAACCCAAAAGAACAAAACTGGCTCCCTCTGGTGCAGTTCATAACCCCCATCCTATGGACAGATCCAGTATGCGCACAGAGGAAGTACCTCAGTGGGTAGGCGACAGAGAGGAGGGAAATGGGGACACATTCACAAGATTTGATTATACAATGTATATGCTTATTCATAGTAGAGATATAAAAAATAGATTTTAAAAATAGTATTTCTAATTAAAACAGACCCTCCAATTTAGCTATATTATTATCAAAGAATATAACTCAACTTTTAAATAAATATATAATTATTTAGTATATATAAGTTATATATTTATTATAATATATATCTTTATTTAATTATATATTTATTACTGTCACATATGGACATTTTCATAGAAATATATGATATATTTTGAGCATATTTAATATCCTTGTACCTTACTATTCTCCCCTTTTTCTCAGGTGTCCCCACTCCGATTTATCCCCTTTATTCCCTTAAAAAGTTTTGTTTCTACATTTATGAATATATATATGTATATATGATTTTATATATATCTATATAAAATTTAAGATCCACTAGTGAGATAAAACACATTTGTCTAAGACTGAATTAATTTGCTTAATATGATAGTCTCTAATTGCATCCATTTTCCTGCAAACAACACAATTTCTTTATGAAAATAAAATTCCATTATATAAAATTCCATTACATGTGAAATGTCCTTAACCTTTCTTCAGTTGACAGATACCTAGGTTAGTTCCATAACTTAGCTATTTCGACTAGACTGCAATACAACATGGGTGT
>PVHP010005189.1:0-67210 GCA_004024765.1 Zapus hudsonius | reverse complement strand
CCCTCTTGCTGCTTTATTTCCTTTTAACTTTTTTTTTCCTTTTTCTTCTCCTACCCTCCCACGGGGCTTATACTCTGTAACCCCTCCCCCTGGCCTCTGAGTGATCGCTTGGATCTGCCACCTCTGCTGCCCCAACCCCTTCTTTCTAATACTGCGGCTTCCTTGTGCCCTGACCCTCATGGTTTCCCTGCCTGTCTACCCCCGCAGCTCCCCCAACCATGGCTCCTTACGATATTCCTGCCCACCAACTCTGTGTAATCCCCCAAGCACTGGTCGCTGAGGTATCCTCAAGCTCAGGTTTCTGCAGTTATCATACGTGCCCGCTAGCTCCTATGGTTCTACCACAACCTGGTTCTCGCGGTTTCCCCACGTGATATATAATCTGTGGGTGGCCAGTGATAGCCAGTTGACCCCCTTCCCTGTCTTACCTTGTCTCCAAGGTGTCCCGCACCCCCCTAGCAGGCTACATAGGACCTGTCACCACAGCCTCCGCTTACTAAGTCCCCATAGCCCCACACCCTTCCTAACAGGTTACCCCCAGTATCACCATCAAAGTTCAGCCAGTGATCTGAGGGCACACACACTCACAGATTAAACAAGAGGGCCCAACCCTACCAGTGGGGCTCAGTGTACTCCCAGAAAACACTAGCAAAGTGTAGTCAGATCAAAGGAATTCCACCAATCACCCCAAGTGGAATCAAAATGGGCAGACCTCAATGCAAGAATATAGCACCAGCTGAGGAAACCACATCAAATGGCAACAATGATACCACTGAAGAGAGAGAGCAGAGGCAGGCCCAGGAAGACAGGACACTAAACCCCAATCATACTGACACAGATCTTAAGGAGAACTTAATGTTAGTCATGCAAGAAAAGATGGACCAACATAATGAAAGGGTACAAAGTCAGCTCATTAGCTTACTAACCAGGATTAATATAATTGAGGAGAACCTAATGAACTTCAGAAGAGACATATCAGAAATAAACACAAACCTGCAAACTGAGGGTATCAAAAACCAGCTTTCCAAATTAACCGAAGATATCTGCAAATATAAGAATGACTGTCAGGAAGAAGTAATTGAATCAAACTTTGAAATGAAAACACATCTCAACAGGATAATAGAAGCAACCTGAAAAGAAGTTGCAGAAAACAAAAACCATATTGAAATAATAAGAATGTCCCTAGAATCTCTTACTAACAGGACTAACCACTGGGAAAACAGAACCTCAAACATGGAAGACAAAACAGAGGAGAATTCATGAGAAATCAGAAACTTGACAAAATTCAAAAGAGCAAGTAAACAAGACTCAAGGGAAATGTGAGATACCATAAAAAGACCTAATCTCAGGATCATGGGGATCCCACAAGGAGAAGAAAACCAAGCTGGGGGCATAGAAAATATTTTCAACAGAATTATTCAAGAAAAATTTCCATACTTGGCAAGCAATAGCCCTGTACTTATAAAAGAGATACGGAGGACCCCAAACAAATTGGACCAAAGAAGGAACACCCGAAGACATATTGTAGTTACAATGCCAAACACTGAGGATAAAGAGAGAGTCCTTAAGAGCAACGAGAGAAAGGAAACTCACTTATAAAGGAAAACCCATCAGAATCACCTCAGTCTTCTCCAGAGAAACTTTAAAAGCCAGGAGAGCTTGGAACAAAGCGATCCTAGGCCTAAAGAAGTACAGATTCCAACCTAGTCTACTGTACTCAGCAAAGTTATCCATCATAATAGATGGAGAAATGAAAGTATTCCATGAAATTAACCAGCTCTACAATTACTTGAACAAAAAGCCAAACCTTCAGAAGATACTTCACGAGATATCCCATGTAGATGAGACAAACATTCAACCACAGCAAAGGAAGAGAGAACAAGCAAGGTAACACCAAAGAGATACTAACAACAGCTCAGATACCAACCTCCATATTCTCTCCAACATGGCAGGGTTTAAAGCAAACCTCACAGTTATAACTTTGATTGTAAATGGACTCAACTCTCCTATAAAAAGACACAGGATCTCAGGTTGGATCAGGAAAATGGACCCTTCCATCTGTTGCCTTCAAGAAACACACCTTATCGCTAAAGGCAGCAACCTATTGAGAGTAAAAGGGTTAACCTACACTGATCTCACTCTCCGATGGAGATTGTATTTGTATTTTTCAGGATGCAGCGAGAAAGCTGGGGCCCATCTAACCCTATCAACTGACTGTAGGCCGATAGCTGAGATCATGGCAAGAGAGGAGCCACCACAGTCATACTGTGGAGGATCCATATGGAACCCCGCAGAGAATGACAGGATGAACAAGGGACCCACAGCCACAGCCATTCAATCAACACAGGATAAGCCAGTGAGACAGAAACCAACGATTTTCGATACAAAGACCCCTAAACTCACAACATTAAAGCAGCCTTAATACTCATCCACCATGACTCAGGGAACTGTGCGGAAGAGGGGGTGGAAAGATTGTGAGAGCCGTGGTGGGGGAGTCTATCCAGAGGCATGGCCAGGAGAACCTGGCTGAATACTAGGCTATCCATGGTCCCCTGTCACAGGACTGATCCAGACGACTCATGGAGGAGGTTATCCAGCGGATTGGGGAGGGGAGGGCAGCGGGGAATTGGGGATAACAACTCATTGTTTGTCCTCTAAATAATGTAACTCATTATGGACAATAAATTTAAAAAAAAAAAAGAAAATCAGGAAAAAAAATTTGGCCAAATATTCCACTTAGTGAGGGGGAGCCCTTGACTGGAACTGGGGATTCAGGGCAATAGGCTCCGGATCCTGTACTCTTCGGCTCACAAGAAAAGTTGCATTATGGGAGCGACTGACAGGGAGGCTACTAAAAATAAAATCTAGGTAATCCAGAATTATGTGTATTTTTTAACCTATACTGATCTTACTCTCCGATGGAGATCGTGTTTGTATTTTTCAGGATACAGCGAGAGAGCTGTGGCCCATCTAATCCTACCATCCAACCGTAGGCAGATAGCTGAGATCCTGGCAAGAGATAAGCCACCACAGTCATATCGTGGAGGATCCATATGGAACCCCGCAGAGAATGATGGGATGAACAAGGGACCCATAGCCACAGCCATTCAATCAACACAGGATAAGCCAGGGTGAGAGAAACCAACAATTTTTGACACAAAGACCCCTAAACTCACAACATTTAAGGCAGCCTTAATACTCACCCACCACGACTCAGGGAACTGAGCAGAAGAGGGGATGGAAAGATTGTAAGAGCCGTGATGGGGAGAGTATCCAGAGGCCTGACAACCCTCAGTAACAACACACTTGGGCCAGGAGGACAGGGCTGAGTACTAGGCTATACATGGTCCCGTGCCACAAGGACGGATCCAGACAACCCATGGAGGAGGATATCCAGCTGATTGGGGATGGGGAGGGGGGGCATTGGGGAATTGGGGATAACAACTCATTGTTTGCCCACTAAGTAATGTAATTCATTATGGACAATATATATATATATATATATATATATATATATATATATATATATACATATATATATATGTGTGTGTGTGTGTGTGTGTGTGTGTGAAAAGTAAAAAATATAAAAATATATCCTGTTATGATTTCCAATCAGCTCTTTGGAGAATCAAATAACAGAAACTCAGAAAAAAATTTTTTTAAAAAGTTTAATGATGTGGCATCTTGATGCAGAAAATTTTGTACAACTATATTTATAGCAGCTCAATTCATAATAGCCAAGAATTGGAATCAGCCCAAATGCCCATCCATGGAGGAATGGACAGCGAAACTGTGGTATATTTATACGATGGAACTCTACTCAGCTGAAAGGAAAAATGACATATCGAAATTTAGGAAAAAATGGTTACTAAGCAAACACTCAAAAGAACAGAGAATTGAATACCACATACTCTCCCTCATATGTGGTCCTTAACCAGGATAACTGTTTTCTTTATGCAGACTAGTAGAAAGAAGTGAGAGGTTATGAATGAGGGGTAAGGGAAGGGGGGAGGGGGATGGTTTAAGCAGCAGGCCAATCCAAATTAGGTTCAAAAACATAAAATCCTCACGAGCATACTGTAACCTAAAGAGTAAATAGTGGGCATCAACTGGTAAGAGGGGTCATGAGTAGTAGGGGAGAATGTCTAAGTCTGTGAATAATTGAGCAGTCTGAAAGCCCCGGGTTCCAGTCACCAGTCCCTTCCCTCACTGAGCTGTTGACCAAAGTGACCCATGAGGTTCCAAAAACAAGACAGAATTCTGTCAAGGCTCTTGAATGCCCTCCCCAGGCCTGAGACAAAATCCTGTTGCTGAAGAAACCACAGAATGCCATCGATCTTCATCGAGAGTCCCAGTGAGGTCTGGAATGGTAACCAACCCCCAGATGGCAGTTAGTGAAGGGCTGGAGGGCACTGCACAAGCTTCCAGGGGAAGCTGATCGGCAATAACTGGAGTAAACAGACCATTGGCATGAAACATAGTCTTCGGCCATGAATAGGCTGAACACATTTCCTACTGGGAGAGAACAGCAAGCAAAGAAAGGAGCACTTGTGCAATGAAGGAGCCTGGGCCTGGGGGAGACAAACACAGCTATTAAATTCGGCCAAATATTCCACTCAGTGAGGGGGAACTCTTGATTGGAACTGGGGATTTAGGGCAATATGTACCAGATCCCATACTCTTGGGCTCCCAAGAAAAGATGCACTATGCGAACATCTTACAGGGAGGCTACTAAAAATAGAAACTAGGTAATCCAGAATGGTGTATATTTGTTAATCTATACTGTTCTCACTCTCCGATGGAGACTGTGTTTGTATTTTTCAGGATACAGTGAGTGAGCTGTGGCCCATATAACCCTACCAACCAACCGTATGCCGATGGCTGAGATCCTGGCAAGAGAGGAGCCACCACAGTCATATCATGGAGGATCCATAGGGAACCCAGCAGACAATGACAGATGAACAAGGGACCTATAACCACAGCCATTCAATCAACAAGGATAGGCCAATGAGACAGAAACCAAGGATTTTCGACACAAAGACCCCTAAGCTCACAACATTAAAGCAGCCTTAATAGTCACCCACCATGACTTAGGGAACTGAGTGGAAGAGGGGGTGGAAAGATTGTGAGAGCTGTGGTGGGGGAGACTGTCCAGAGGCATGGCACCCTTCAGTAACAACACACTTGGGCCAGGAAGACCGGGCTGAGTACTAGGATATCCAGGATCCCCTGCCACAAGGACTAATACAGACAGCCCACGGAGGAGGATATCCAACTGATTGGGGATGGGGAGGGGGGGAATTGGGGAATTGGGGATAACAATTCATTATTTGCCCACTAAATAATGTAACTCATTATGGACAATAAATATATATTTAAAAAAAAGTTTAATGACTAGAATACCTAATACCTAGCACTGCAAAGAGAAGTGGTGAACCAGAAGAAGAAATCAGTCAGTCTTCCAGAAAGCAACAAAGGGAGACAAACAGCAGGTAATTCCTCAGGGATACCAAGGGACAACAGGAACTGTGGGTCATGGACTGAGGAAGTAATGACAGAAGCACAGACCCAGTGGCTCTAGCTTTGAAGGGCACAGCAAGAGAGCTGAAGGTACCATAATAACAGAATGCAATCTCCTACTGGAGAAGACTTCCCCACCTCTCCAGATCACTGGCACATGATCGGCTGCTATTAGCCGGAACTATGTCTCAGAAAGGATTTTGAATGTCAGTCACATGAAGAATGTGAACTCTTGTCATTTGTGGCCTGCTTTTCTTTTTCTTGACTCTGGCTTTCACCATCTATGTTTGCTTTAACTTTACACTGTGTATATATCATTTTTTTGGTAAGGAAAAAAAACCTTAAAATTACAAAACATCCAACTTGTCATCCCCATTTCCTCAATCAAAGCATTGTTCTGTCTTCCTGACTTCCTCTGCTCTGTCACTTCTGTTGAAACTGTCAAGCAGCTCTGCTTCCCCCTCCACACCCCCTTTGATTCAATGCACTCACTGGGATCTTCTGTAAGTGAAAGCAGGTGTCCTGCTTCTCACTCCTGTGTGCTACAAATTTTAATCTCTTCCTCTTGCTTAACATCCTCTTTACCTCCTAACCAGTTTTGTCCTTCCTTTCACCGTGTTCTTACCATGTTAGATTCTGACAGTACTTTTCAGCTTTAAAACTCTAATTCTGTCCTGTTGCTAATACAATTAGGCACAAACCTTTCAATGTGCAATGTACATTGAAGATTCCCTCTCAGCATATTATAAGATAACAAAGCTAGGATAGGACAACATTTATCTTCCTGTTTGTTTGTTTGTTTGGTGACAGGATCTCTGTGTACCCCATGATTCCTCTGCCTCAACATCCTGAGTGCTGGAATTAAAGAATTGTGCCAACATGCTTGACCTTATGAACATGTGAATACACTCTGAATTGAAGTCACAAATTGGGGTAGTGAGCATACTTAGCTTTGTGCTCATTTCCAGGCCAATTGCCCATGGAGGAGAGTGGACTCATCCAAGTGGCAGATTTGGGAGACCCAGCTCACCCTCTTCCTACCTCCTTCCTTTGGGTGTCCACCTACCTGCTCAGCCCATGCGCTGTGAAGTAAACTTAGTGCAGAAGCATTGTTCCTGGGAGGGGAAGGGATGAGGGGAGTGCTGGGATTATTTCAGGAAGCCAAAGGCAAACTTCCTGGTTCTAGGCTCAAGATCAGGAATTCCGCTGTTGCTCACACCTGTGTGAATTTGGAGACTAGAGTAGATGAACATGAAACCTTTCAGAACCTGGCAGAATTGACTGGTATAATTCACTTTTTGTGGGGATTATATCAAAATCCAGTCATGAGGAGATTCTAAGTCTTGACAGATTTCCACCATGAATACTGCATCTCCTGTTTGATTTTTATGAAGCTAATCGCTGCTTTGGTCTAGATAAGTGTGCTTAAGTCTCAGACAGCCCAAACATTTTGACTTGGGTGTGTGTATAGGAAAGTGGATCTTCTATCTTTTCTGGTGTGTAGGCACTGACCCTCTGAGTGATCCTGAGCCTCAGCCCAACTTTAGCAACACACGTCTTAGCAAGCACACTGGGGTTGAGATAGAAAACTCATTCTGAGAGCCACTGCAGATGATCTTGAACAAGGTGGGCCTGAAATTATATACAGGCCTGAGAGAAGTAAGAAACCCTTAGGGACAGATAGCCTTTGATTGCCACTGAAGTCTTGCCTTGAGAGAGACCAGATTTCACCACACTGTTCTGTTTCTTCCATGATCACCGAAGTCTGCTAAACTGAATTCTATGAATCACAGAGCAGTGAGATTCTAAGTTTAAATTGTTAATGCCAGGCTCAAATAGGGAGTATCAGATCATATCCAAATTCTACTTTACACTTCTAGCCAAGGAAGGCATTTTAGAGGGATTAATCTTAAATTTATAAGATTAGTTAATAATCTTCAGTCATTCCCAGCCAGGTATATGCAAGATGGCCCTGAACTTGGTGATTCCACAGATTTAGACCAAAGATTTGCAATTCAGCCTGAAATTATGCATTGGTTAGTAGATTTTATTAGTAAAATAACAAAAAAATAGATGAATGCCCTCATTGAAAAACATGCTATTTTCTTAAACTACACAAGAAAAAAAGAAATAAAGTATTCCTGTCCCAAAGGCAAATTAAAAAGCTGATAATTTTTAAATACTGTATCTAGGGAATATGCTTGTTTAAAATACCACAGAAAACCTGGAATGCTTTGAAAAGCATATCAATTTATTGGCAGAACATAAGTAGAGGAAAAAATTTAAAAAGAGAGACAGAATAAGCTAGATGAAGGAGATTTCCTTAGGAGTAAGGTTAAATCTTTGGAAACAGATTCAAGAGCAATGATATGAAATGAGGAAAAAAGGCCTAAGATATATAAGTTAAAGGAAAGCACACTAAGTTCTTGCTTATGTCCACAGGGATGTTAGATAAAGGTCTATGTTTATATATTACTTGATTTGAAGTAGTGAGTCAAAAAATATTCAAAAACTCAGATAGAAAATATACAAGTATTCTAAAATCTCACTCTTAACAGCTCAAGTCCAGAAACTATTACACACTTAATTCTCAAGACTGCTTCAGAAAATCTATGGATGAAGAAATGGACTTTCTGTCTCCCATCACTTGTACAATTTGCCTCACATGTCCTTGTATCCTGACCTCCGTGGGTCTAATAAGATCAATGTAAGAATCGCCTGCCTAGGAGCTTTCAGCATGTTATCCAGTTAGGATAAGCAGCATATCAGTATTTATAACATAGGATTTATCTTATATATTTTTGCCTCTTATTTAAGCATTAAGCCAACAACACCTCTTGAAAGAGGTTACATAGCTTCCAACAGACCTTTTGAAAAATGGAAAGGGAAATTTTGTCATCACAAGATTCCAGATTGAAGAGGCACAGCCTAGAGTGACCAGACTCAGGGATTTAGACCTTGTAATGTGCAGGCAATAATACACACACACACACACACACACACACACACACACACAGAGAGAGAGAGAGAGAGAGAGAGAGAGAGAGAGAGAGAGAGAGAGAGAGAGAACTACATGTACCATGTCTAGATTTAAAATGCTTCCCTGGGTTTCCGTGCAGGTGAAAAACTTGTTTACAATTATCAGAATTAAGGCTCAAACTCTGAGCCTTGTGTGTGGCATACCCCTGTGATCCAAGCCCTTGGGAGGTGGAGACAGGAGGATCAGAGCTACTAAGAGTGAGATTTTAGTTTACTTGTTCGTTTTCTCACTGAGGTTTTGAATAGTTTTGAAATTATTTTGTAGGTAAGGCCAGCCTTGACTACAAATAAGGCAGCTGAGATTGGCCTATAGTATAGCATCCTTTTCTTAAAACCAAACAAAGAAGCAATATATATATATATATATATATATATATATATATATATATATATATATATATATATATATATATATATTTGTTATTTGTTTTTTTCAAGGTAGGGTCTCACCCTAGTCCAGGCTTCTGGATCCGTGGGTTAGTTAGGGAGTTGCAGTGCGCATCAACTCCCTGTTCATCCACGAAGCTACGAGAGCAGAGGCTTGGAATAGCTGTGAGCCGAATGAGAGATGAGGACTCTCGGGAAAATGCGGCAGTGGGCAGTTCTCATTTTATTGTATAGATAGCAGTTGTTTATATAGAGAAAAGGTAGAGGTAGACGCATAGGAAACAAGGGGATTGGTAGGGGCAAAATCTGTGAGCATCTCATGAGTTTGATTGGTAGGGGCCAGTATCCTTTGGATACCTATTTTGCATAGATAAATTGAGGGGCTACATGACTCTATACATGTATAACAGACATGTAGAGAATGGTGATGTCAGCAGAGGAAATGTAGCCTTATTGTTTAGGTTTGTTATTGCAGCTGGACTAAGTTTAGGCCTTGAATTGCCTGCTTATCTCAGGGCACAGCTGTGGCCTGCCTGGGGCCTGGAGTGTTCAGGATTGCTAAGATTTATAGGGGCCCTCAGACTTTGCCTCAACTTCCTTATCAGAAGGAGACAGTCCTAGAAGCCTGCCAGACTCAGCAAAACCCTCCATCCTCCATGCCCCTTTAGCAGGGTCCCACACAGGCTGACCTCTAATTCAAAATGCAGTCTCAGGGTGGCTTTGAACTCACGGCTATCCTCCTACCTCTGCCTCCCAAGTGCTGGGATTAAAGGCGTGTGCCACCACACCCGGCAATATTTTTGACATCTATATACATTGAACTTCACAGGACTACAAACCACCATACTAACCGAGCGTAGAAAATACTGGGGTTTTCTTCAGAACTGAACCAAACATAATTCCCACTTCAAGAAGTTAGTCACAAAGGGTAGATAACATCACAGTCACAAGTAGAGCAAGCCTTCATAGGTTTTCTCTTTCTTTTTTTGTTTTTTCAAGGTAGGGTCGCACTCTAGCCCAGGCTGACCTGGAATTCACTATGTAGTCTCAGGGTGGCCTTGAACTCTTGGTGGTCCTCCTATCTTTGCCTCCCGAATGCTAGATTAAAGGTGTGTGCCACCAGGCCCAGCTAAGAAATTTTTGTGCAACTATTATTTATTTATTTATTTATTTATTAATATTTATTTACTTATTTATTTGCAAGTAGAGAGAGATAGAAAGAAGAGAAACAGATAAAGAGAATAGGCACGTCAGGGCCTCCAGCCACTGCAAATGAACTCCAGACACATGAACTACCTTGTGCATCTAGCTTTACGTGGGCACTGGGGAATCAAACCCATGTTGTTAGGCTTTGCAGGCAAGCACCTTTACCACTGAGCCATTTTTCCATCCCAGTCTGCATTTTTATCATAGCATTCACGATGATTCTAAGCAGATACACAAATTTCTGTATTTATGTCTTATTTCAAAACAGCATATATAAGTTTTAAATGTGGGTAGGTATTCAGTGAAATAGTGCTTTTTGCTCTACTTTGACAAATGCACTTTTTTCTTATGAAGCCAACAAACCCACTAATATTAATAAAGTAGCCTGATGATCAAGCTGGTGAGATATATATATATATATATATATATATATATATATATATATGAAACTTAAAATTAAAATTCTGTCACTGAACTTTTCAAAGACCTTATTGGTTCTTACGGAACAATATAAATGATTGTACAACATGGCAAAGTCACATAGTATTCAAAATAGTCTTAATTGCTGTATAAGAAATGACTACAAAAATCACAAAAAGAAATCCAAATTAATATTCAGTGAAGGAAGGATTGGGGGAGGAAAGGGGAGGATAAAAGGGGGATTAGGTTCATGGTATATGGTTTACACCCTCCATACCTATAGACCATATACCATGATCCTAACCCCTCCTATCTATCACCCTCCCTCATCCTCTCTCCAGTGAATCCCTTCTTCCAACCAATCTCTCCTCTATTTTGATGTCATAATTTTTTCTCTCCTCTTATACACTACATCAGTGAGGTCATGGATATCAAGACCACTTTGTGTCTCACAGACAGTATTGCCAAGCACTCCTCCCCTTCCTTTGGCTCTTACATACTTTCTTGCACCTCTTCTGCAGTGGTTTCTGAGCCTTGGAGGGTGTGATAAAAATGTCTCATTTACTGCTGAACACTCCACTGTTACTTCTGAGTACTTTGATGGATTTTGAGTCACCCCAGTAATAAAGCATTTTTAAAAAGAAATCCTTGTTAAATAATTCCACTATTCCACCACAGAAACACTTCAAAGAATAAGCCTATTCTTTACTTAAAGTGAGGGAAACTATCTTGTATGATCAAAAGCTCCAATGTTTTCAGATATGAATTTTGCAAGGACAGAAAAAAATACATTGAAAAATGTCAGTTTCCAAATTAACTGACAAAAATATAAAAATTGCCAATGTCTGAAACACTTAGAATTAATTAAAAGAAAAAAATCTCTTTTCCAACACTATTCTTATTTAACAGATGGAGTACCCATGATATCAATGTAGAACCATAACAGAGTGTGGCTCAGAAAGAAGTAGCAGGTGTTTTAACAAGTCTTTCATTATTCATCAGCAACTTAATTACCAACAGTCTTAGAGATAAAAGATATCACCAAGGAATGTTCAAAAGTAATCCCTTGAATGACAGATTACTCATAGCATATCATATGTTAGTGAACACTTTGAATGATTGATGCATAGAAATTGGACTTCCAAGAGAATTTTTAAAAAGGATTTGACTCACATTATGAACCTTTATGATTTTTTAAAAATGTAGTTAATAAAAAAGAATCAAATTTTAAATATTTTAAAATGATGAGGATGGCTTTCAAGCATATCTGAAAAGGTCCTTCTTTTTACTCAAACTAAAACTATTTTAATTTATTCTTAGTTATTGATATGTATACTTACAAATGCACAAGATTTTTTAAGTAGCTCAATGAATACCCATATGCCTGGATTCAACAATCATAAAGTATTTAACCATAACTGCTTCTTATATATATTTTAGCTACAACATTTCAAAAGCAGGTATCATACTAAATCATCATTAAGTTCTTAATTATCAGTATCCTAAATATAAGGACATTCCCTTCTGGAATCTCAATGTCATTAACACACCTTTGAAAATTTAGGATAATTATCTAATATCATCTGTCTTTTAAAACCTCTAGAGTTTAGGTTTTTTTTTTTTTTTCTGATTGCATCTTCATCCCGTGATTTAAAATAGTCTTCTTACTTCCTTACAAACAGGAAATGAGTTCTATAGAAATAATTAGATGCATGTTACACATTTTAGGCAAACACTTATCATGTTGATATTCACACTTTATATAAGGTAGGAGGCTTCAAAATCTCCCCCTATGGCTAGAGCTTACATCCATAGGGCGGGGGGGGGGGGGAACCCTGTCTTTCCACTGAAAAGGTGCATCGTACTGTTTGTACTTTAAAGGAAGGATATTAATCTCAAGATAATAAAGGGAGTTTTGTAATGTCTTTTAAAAAAACTTTGCTAGCTTACTATAAGGGGATATTATTAAATACATGGTTTATAAGCCACATTTGTTTCTTACAGATCTAAAGCCTGGGAAGTCTAAGATCAAGACAGCAATAGATCTTTGGTAAAGGCCTGTTTCCTAGTGCATAGTTGGGTTTTGTTTGTTTGTTTGTTTTTGGTTTTGTTTTTTGGTTTTTTTTTCTGGATCCTCTAAGGGCAGAAAGAGCAAGGAATGTCTCTGGAGCTTCTTATATATGAGCACTAGTACCATTCATGAGGATTCTTCCCTTGTGACCTAATCATCTTCCAAAGACCCCACCACCTAGTAACATTACTTTGAAAGGTAGAATGTCATGAATTTAAGAGGAACACAAACACTTGATCATGCTTCATCACTGAGGGCTTCCTTAGCTTTCAGCTTTGCAGCATATTCTACCTAACATAAGGACAGATTAAAAGAAACTGATTCAGAAATATACTTCCCTCATTTGGATAATATGGTGATCATTATTAAAGATCAATTAACATCTTAGAATAACTGACTGGGTGGTTTTAGATATGAAAATGTTTGCCAGCATTTTCAAGACAAGTTAATTATGCTTGCAAAAGACCGTGAGGAGAAAGCATAATTCAGTCAGTCTAATTAAAAAGATTTAGGATACAGCTAAGATTTCTCAGCCAATTGTTTGAAAAACAGCTATGTGATGACAGCACTTCCTACTATATATAGAGAGATGGATGATTTCAATGTGTTTAGTGTTAAACTCAGGAAAACCAAATCACAAGTGTGATAAGAAACTTTTAAACTTCAATAGACTCAAGAGCAGAATATTAGATTGCAGACATAGTAAACAGACACCTCACTGAATTCCAATGAGAGATATGTCAATCATCCTGACACATAGGAACAGAGCCAGCTTAGAACCCAAGAATCCTGTGTCTGCCTAGGTGCCTTCCTTTATCATGATTTATTCATTTGTTAATAAAGTCCTTCAAGAAACACTTCTGAGGGTCTATCATATGTTAAGCGCTGACACAATAAAACCCTTTGATATTATTCATAATACTCAGAATCATAAAATAATTCAAATGCCCATCATCTAATGAAAATTATGATAAAATAATTCAGAATAAAACTGAACAAATTGAGTGACTAATGGAGACTAATCCCCCAAAATCAGGCAAAGTGAAAAAAGCCAGTGTGAGTGTCATAGTCAGACACACCACTGGGATGAATCTCCAAACCAGGCACAATTTGGGGGAGGAAAGTATTAAACAGATCCAGGGGAAGTTAAGTAACAGGCTGTCCCCCTTTCATAGATCCAAGCAGAGACAGAGACAGAAGCCCACCACCTCAAGCAAGCACACTCCAAACTGGCAAACAAAAGGAACTCCAGGCTTGAGCTCAGACTGCTTTTTGCATATGTATAGCTAGAATTCCAGATCCACCCCAGAAACACCTTAGGGCTGAACCCTGAGATCTGGCCAAGGTGACACACCTCCTCCAGCCAGAACTGGCTGGAGACAATTAACAATTTAATAAACACAATTATAATAAATTATATTGGGGGACATTATTCAAACTACCACAGTGAGGATTAATGATTGACAATTTGACAGGACCTACAATCCTGTGAGGAATTACCTAGAATTAGGTTACACTCTGTGCGTGTCTATGACAAATTATCTTGATTAAACTAATTGAGGTGGGAAAACCCACTTTGACTGTGGGCAGCACCATTCCATGGGCCTGGGCCCTGGAGCGTATAAAGAGGAGAGAGCTGGCTGAGTAGCAGCATTTATTGCTCTCTGCTTCCTCACATATAGTATGGAAACAAAATCTTCATAACAAAATAAACAACTAAAAATCAAAGACTCAAATAAAATCATAGATAAGAGGCCTGATAACTGACAGAATTACCAAAGAGTATAACAGAGTGTGATGACCTAACTGCCATCCCAATAGATAAACTAGAAGAAATGGACATATGTAACTTACCAAGACTGAATCATGAAGAAATATAAAAGCAGAATAGAGCAATAAAAAGTGAGATTTTATTAGTAATAAAAACTTTGCTGGCAAAGAAATCCTAGGATCAGATGGCTTCACTGCTGAGTTCTACCAATTGTTGAAAGGAGAACTAATATCAAATCTTCTTAAATTACTGTACAAAATTGAAGAGTTTAAGTCTGGACTTACTCTGATATCAAAGCCAGATGAGTACACAAAATGGAAACATTTTTTGTAATAATGGTTGGATAACTCACTATTACCTTTTATATCTTATTATCTTAAATAATGAATGGATGCAGGCTAACATATTTGATGAACATACATGAAAAATCCTCAACAAACTAAATAGCAAACTTAATCTGATCACACATTTAAAAAGATCGCCCACAAAATGCAAACATTGATATCATAGAGAATCTAGTCAATGAAATTGTAGCAGAAAATTTTCCTAATTGAGATAAACAAATGGACATCTAAAACACAAGGGGCTTTTAGAAGTTCAAATAGACATGACCAGAGAAGATCTTCTACACAATATGTTACAGACAAGAAGTCACAAATACAAAGAAAAGAAACAATATTACAAGCTGTAAGTGAGGAAGAGAGTGGAGGAGATGAGACCAAAGAAAGTAATGGGAGGGTATTATGATCAACACATTATTATATACACATATGAAATTTGTCAATAAAAAAAGTAATTTTAAGAAGCTATAAGTGAAAATGTCAGTTCACACACCAAGGCAGAAATATCAGAATAATATAATCAGATTTCTCATTTTTCAAGAAATAATAATTACCAGGGTAGAAATTAATAAAATGGTAGCTAAAAGAACAATACATACAATCAAAAAGAGTAGTTCTAAAAGAAAAAGAAAGAAGATTGAAAAAAAATGTAGCCAAAAGAAACAGAGCTGGAATAATTGCTCGGTGGTTAAAAATTCTTGCTTGGAAAGTCTGTAAGCCCAGGGCTCAATTCCCCAGCATCAACATAAAAGCCAGATGGAAAGTGATTCAAGCACCCAGTGACAAGAGACCCTGATGCCTAGGTCTGCATATGTGCCTGTGCGTGCATACGCACACACACGCGCACGTGTACACACACACACACACACACAGAGAGAGAGAGAGAGAGAGAGAGAGAGAGAGAGAGAGAGAGAGAGAGAGAGAGAGAGAAATGAGTGCCCTGTTCCACTTTCTTTCTCCTTCCATTCAGCCCAGGACCTGAAGCCTGTGGAACTGTATTAGTATATTTAGGATGTCTTCCCAACTCAATTAAGCAAAATTCTCACAGACATGCCCAGAGGTTCATTGACATGGTGATTCTAAATCATGCTGACAGTTAAGATTAACCATCACAGTAGGCTTTATTAAGAAAGACAGATGAGTACTTAGGACAACAAATCTATCACAAAGAAGTTGATAGCATTTGCTTATGTAGAAGGTCTTCCCGAGTTCTGAAATCATCATCATTAAACACTCCTGGAGAGGGGCTACAGTGGGTTTATTCTTCATTGCTCTTTGCAGTGGGACACTCCAAAGAGAGTATTTCCGACAGCCCTCATTTCTCAAGTATTTCTGTTTTCAGTCCTATAAATGAAACTATGCAAAAGCTCTCTTCACATCTGCTCCATCTCAACAGTTTTCAGTTTAAATTAATTCCTGCATTAACTTAGGGGGCCTTATGGGTTCCCACATAATAGAAAATGCTTAGCACAAAATGTACAATGAAAAAGTACATATGGTTCTCTGTGTTAGGACTCTGTAGAACTGTGCCTCGATGTGACTATTTCTTACAAAATCACTATTACAATTGTGTGTGGTACATGCGTGTGTTCATGTGTGCCACTTTTGGTACCAAGCCTGTTCCTGTATGTGCCCTGTGGCATGCCTGGGGAGAGTGCTTCAGGAGACTGTGCACGACAGGAGGTGGTGAGGCTGCTGGGAGCACCTGTTATTGATCATTGTGTATTTTCTGTTTATTAAGACATTGGTTGTTACTTCCAACTTTTGTCATTGGATGCTGATGCTAACACATTTTCATTGTTTTTTGTTCTTTTCTTTTTCGTTTCTTTCTTTCTTTTCTTTCGACATCTGGTTCATTTGTAATTAGTGGCAAGAGACCCTAGTGCCTGCACACTACACTCTTGCTCTCTCTCTCTCTCTCTCTCTCTCTCTCTCTCTCTCTCTCTCTCTCTCTCTCATGCATGTGCACACACAATAAAGATTGTATCATTCAACTCATCTTTAAAGGGTGGAAGGAAAACTGCATGTGTATTTTTCTCAAGGTAGAATTCATTCTGGCCTAGGAGGACCCAGAACTCACTTAGGTTCTGTTTACCTTCAATGGCTGTGAACTAGAGGTGCAGGCTGTAACAACCTCACATCTCCCATTTCAGGTTGTTTGAGGCAAAATATCTTCACAGCGTCCTAATGCCTCACACGCCTCTCACTATCTCAGGAACAGACAACATACACAATGGAATTTAGTAGAAAAGTTTCGGGGATTTTGCTTTGTTTTGGGTTGGGTTAGGGTTTGGGGGGCAAAAGACCCCTGGTGTACCCATACACACATGCAAATAAATAAAAACGTAAGCTTAATTTATAAATTGAACTTTGCCATAAATATATAGGAGATATACTACATAGAAGAAGGCGAGGTTATGGAATGGATTAGCCATGGAAAGGGAGAGTGGCTCCATAACACAGGGGACTTTGTAAATGTGACCAAGTTAAGGACTCTGAGATGGGGAGACGATCCTAGGCCATTTGTGCTGGCCTAGCATAACCATAAGAAACCCGAGAGAGGAAGGCCAAAGTCAGAGAGGGTTCGGAAGATGCCATGCTGAAAATATTGAAAGCAGATATACACCAAGGTGCACAGGCAGCCTGCAGAAAAAGAACCATGAGAGAGTGGACTTGCCATGGTCTCTCCAGACTTCATGAACCTAGTCGTGCTGACACCTTGATGCATTTATATAATCTTAGGCATATATATATATATATATATATATATATATATATATGAGATGCATTGATAAATTCTAGCCCAGCAAAATTCACTTTGGACTTCTGGGTGTCCAAAAAACCTGAAAAACTAATGTATGTGTATTGTTTTTGGGGGGACCCCATTGAAAAAGTCCTTTAAAACGTTTAGGGGCTGGAGAGATGGCTTAGCGGTTAAGGCGTCTGCCTGCAAAGCAGGATCCGAGTTCAATTCCCCAGCACCCACGTAAAGCCAGTTGCACACGGTGGCGCATGCATCTGGAGTTCTTTTGCAGCGGCTGGAGGCCCTGGCGCGCCCATTCTTTCTGCGTGCAAATAAATTTAAAAAATAATTTTTTAAGAAAAAAATTTTAGGCAGAGTGAGTTCAGACAAAAAAAAAAAAAAAAAAGCGTGTCCCCTTTGCAAGCTTGAGAAGTCGCCGCCGAGGGCAGCACACCCACCTGGACCTGGGGACAGCCGCCCGAATCCCGCGCGAGCGGCGTGGGGGCGTGGCCGCACATGCGCAGTAACTGGGGTCCACTAAGCCCCGCCCCCTCGGAGGCTGCGCAGGCGCAGTCGGGCGCAGAGCCCTCCGGCGCGGCGCGCTCGCGGGCCTCGGCCGGGAGCTGCCGGCACGGAGGTGCAGGGCGTGCCCGAGGGCTCGGGGCCGGGCTCGGTCCCGGCTCCGGCCTCGCAGCTCACGGTGCTGGTCATGCACGGGCGCGGAGCCCCGGACGAGGCCGCGGCCGAGGGCGTCCTGCGACCGGTGCCGGTGCCGGCGCCCTGCCGGGCCTCCGGGTGCCCGGGCGAGGCGGCGGGAGATGCCGAAGAGGACGCCGGCGAGGACGAGGCGGACCTGCTGGACAGCTCGGACCCTCCGGGGGGCGGCGAGAGCGCGGCCAGCTTGGAGGAGCTGGACGACGACGACGCGCCGTCGGGGGGCGAGGGCGGAGGCCGGCGGCGGGGCGGCGGTGGCGGGGCCAGCAAGACGTGCACCTACGAGGGCTGCAGCGAGACCACCAGCCAGGTGGCCAAGCAGCGCAAGCCGTGGATGTGCAAGAAGCACCGCAACAAGATGTACAAGGACAAGTACAAGAAGAAGAAGAGCGACCAGGCCCTGAGCTGCGGCGCCTCCGCCTCTGCCAGCAGCTCGGGGAGCGCCAAACTGGAGGTACTGCTCCCGGCCAGGCCTGGGCAGTGGGAGGAGGAAGGAGCCTGTGCTTGCATGACCCCATGTCCAGGGCCTGCTGGACTGCCCAGCGGGCCAAGCTCCCGGGGGAGAAGCCCTGTGCATGCATAACCCCAAGTCCAGGGCCATGCTTGCATGACCTCATGTCCAGGGCCTCTAGAATCCAAGCAGCCCAGGCTCCCAGGGAAGAAGCCCGTGTTTGCATGACCTCACGTCCAGGGCCTGATGGACTCTAAGTGGCCCAGGTTCCCGGGAAGAAGCTTGCATGACCCCATGTTCAGAGCCTACTGGACTTCCAAGATCAGGCTCCCTAGCTGGGCAGTGGGAGGAAGAAGGAACCCTGTGCTTATATGACCCCATGTCCAGGCCTGCTGGACTCTAAGTGGCCCAGGTTCCCTGGCTGGGCAGTGGGAGAAGGAAGAAGCCCCATCCTTGCACAAACCACACGTCCAGGCCTGCTCCCCTAATCCCAAACTGGCCAGGTTCCCTGGCTGGGCTAGTGGCTGCCAGTTGGGCCTCCACCTGCCCCTACTTTTATGGGAACTTGTGCAGAGCCTTCATTCTGTTCCACCCTTGTGATAATATAAGTGAATCTGAACCCAGGTAAAATCAGGACTATGGAGAAGGTAATCTGTTCCATGGGATGCTCTCTTCTCAGTTTCCCTATTTCTTGGTAATGTCCCTGAACTTTTCTTAAGGATGCTGTTCTTAGGACAGGTACCAGTACTCTCTGGTGTCCGGTTCTTGTTTTCACTGTCCCTGTTCAGCAACTCTCAGATCCTCACCTTCATTAGTACCTCTAGAGGAAAAAAAAAAAGAAAAGAAAGAAAGAGAAAGAAAGAAAGAAAGAAGGAAAGAAGAAAGAAAGAAAGAAAGAAAGAAAGAAAGAAAGAAAGAAAGGGGGCATATGGGGGGAGGGTGATAATGGTAATGAGCTGTTTCAAAGGACTTTCCATTCCTTGAGAGATTGGAGCAGGCAGGGCTCTGCAATTGGAATTCTGCTGCGAGTCTCCACTCCATGATTTGCTGGCTGTGTGGCCTCATTTAAATTTCAGTTTTCTCATTGTTGCCATTAAAAACTAGGCCTACTTTTTAGTGTTACTGAGAACATGGGATGTTTCAGTTAAGTATTCACAATGTCCAACAGTAATCCTGAGCCATTGTTACTTCTCTTAGGATAGATACTTCAAGATGCTTCAGATAAGCAGCTATCTCTCCCTATGTGTTTTCTCCACATAATTTTTTTTTTTTTGGTGGATTAGAAAAATTGAAAAATTTTAGCCGGGTGTAGTGGTGCACGCCTTTAATCTCAGGACTCAGGAGACAGAGGTAGGATTGCCTTGAGTTCAAGGCCACCCTGAGACTACATAGTGAATTCCAGGTCAGCCTGGAATAGAGCTAGACCTTACCTTGAAAGAAAAAAAAAAAAAAAAAAGAAAGAAAGAAAAATTGAAAAATTTTAATAGTGATCCAGAAAATAATGTGTAAAAGCAAAATACTTCCTAGGTTGTGTTCCAAAAGTCTTAAAAGTATTTTAGTTTTAGTCTGAACATGAACAGCTAGTTGCATCAGAACTCAAATTTTAGCCATTGTGCTTGCTTGCAGATGTCATATCCTAAACTGAAATCTTCAGTCACCAACAGTCACACTTTATTTACATAGATTAAGCTACTAACCTTTCTCCCCCTTTTATCTTACTCAGTTTAGGCCGTAATTCCAAATGTCCTGGGTCTCATAGAGTTCAACTTCCCACTCTCACTGATTGGCTAAAATATGAAGAAGCAACATAGTGAGACCCCAAACCGATAAACCAAAAGTAAGTTTAAAAGGCAGAATGTTTTGTCAAGGCATATTAGTGACTGTGCACATCCTGCTTTAGTCCCATAGGCATCTGAAATACTGTAATGGAAGTCATTAGCTGAGATCAAAAACCAAGGTAGAGGCTAGAAAGATGGCTCAGCAGTTAAAGCACTTACTTACAAAGCCTGATGCCCTGGGTTCAATTCCCTAGTACCCATGTAAAGCCAGATGCACAAAGGGTGCATGCATCTGGAGCTTGTTTGCAGAGGCAGAAAGCCCCGGCACATCCATTCTTTCTCTCCCTCCTTAACTCTGTCTCCCAAATAAATTAATAAATGCAAAAAAAAAAAAAAAAAAGGTAGTTGATAGAATCCTTGCTTAGTATGAGCAGAACCTTGAATTCAACCCTCAGCACCTCAAAACCAGAAAAACTGATATGGGTCAGTACCACATGTGCAGTGGCCCAAAGAGTAAAAGACCTAAAGCAGTTTGTCTTTCACAAATGAAGTTGTACACAAAGACTCCTTTGTTATTAAAGAAGTTTCAACACTTCACGCACACCCACTATGCTTTCACATACTCATTATTGTAATGATGCACTTTGAGTGAGTCAGATATCCACAAAAAGACATATAGATTTCTACAATGCAAAGATGAGCTCCATAGTGAAATGAACTGTAAAATAGAATGTTGACAGTGAAGGAAACATCTAGCATGAAGTGCGCTATAGGGAGAGCTGAAGTACATCTGCACAGAAGTGATCTGCAAGGGCTGGCAGATTTCTCAGGATGATTAATTTTGCCTTGAAGCCTCACGTTGAAGCCTCACGTTGTAGTAGAAAAGCTACTTTTTTTTTAAATCAGAATGTGGATCTCAGAAAATCCCTTTGTATCCATTTTCTGTATTTTCTATGTGACCCTGCTGGGTTTTTTTTAAACTACAGTTGAAGAAAAAATATAGTTTGTGTGTTAATAACTTCACTATTGTAAAATAATTTGCATTTTTAGGGAAGAAAAACTAATTATAGCCTGGGGGCACTTTCCATATCTTAAGAAGGTTATAACAGCTGAGTCTTGATATTAGTTGAACCAAGTATAAAGAAAATAACTCTTGGTGCCCTTTAGGATCTAAAGAGGGATACCACAGAGTACTGCCACAGTAGCCCTGGAGATAGATCTTCATAGGCCAAGATACTCTGGCTTCCTGGAAAAAGTCTAACTGAGTATAAAACAGAAAAGATGGCAGAGTTTTTTCTGTGCCAGGCACTGCAGCACTGTGTTGGTCTGTAAATGGAGTCTCACAATGCTTTAGCAGTCAGGAGAGTTGTCCATCTTACATAGGTAGAAACTGAGTCCCAGAACGAACAAGTTACTTGGGCAACCTCATGGAGCCAGCAAGTACTCAAACATAAGCAGTGGGATTCTAGAGCTTTGGCGTGCCCCCACACTTCTGCTTCCATAGAATTCTAAAAGCTCAAAGGAACGAGCACCTCATTTTAGTAAAGAAACAGAAGTAGGAAACCAGAAGATACCTGTTGGATATTAGTAAAGGGACCAGACTTGCTACACAGAGCGTGTATTTTGGAAAGTCTGAAGATAGATTGAAGCCAACTTTTGTACAGTATTGAATACTCAGTTATGAGATTTGAATTGGGAGTCTTTAAATAAAAGTTCCTAGGGAATTCTACTCTGGTGGATGCATTATAATTGAAGGGTCATAGATAGGGAGATTCTCAGAGGTCTTTATATAAGTCATAGGTGGTAGTGTTATGGGAGTCTTACTGGAGTGAATAGGAAGATTAGAAATTAAGGTATTTACAAAAGAGGTACCTGTATGCTCATATTTATTGTGGCATTGTGCACAGCAGTCACGTTATGGAATCAGCCTATGTTCTGTGTCAACAGAGGAGTAGATAATGTGTGGTATGTACACAGAATGGGGTATTTAAGCATAAAAGAAAATGTCATGTCACCTGCAGGAAAATAAATGGAACTAGAGATCATCATGTTAAGCAAAGAAAGCCACACTCAATAGGAAATACTGCATGTTTACTCATACGTGCTGAAGCTAGAGGAGAAATGACATGAAAATAGAAGGGACACTACTAGGTGAGAGGAAAGGTGAGAAAGAGGATGCTGGGAAGTATGATCAAAGCACACTATATGCATGTATGAAAATATAACAAAACCCATTAGGTTGTATAATTAACGCAAACTAACAAAAATAAGGTGTTTAAAATCAACATGTCTTCCATAAACCAAGTGTTGCAGTCAGCTTCACGTTGCTGGACAAACACCTGACCAAACGCAGCTTAGAGTAGGAAGGGTTTATTTCAGGCTGACAAAGTCCAGGGGAACACTGGCTCACGTCTATAGATCCAAGCAGAGAGACACCATCAAACAGCCAGCAAGCACCAAAAAGCATGAACCAAACTGCTGGGCTCTGAGATGCTTAGGAAACCAGTAGGAAAAACCATCAATGTAGTTTCATAAAGCAGGTAATTTCTGTAATAGTAACCTTCCCCTGGTGGCTGGACTCCAAGACCCACCCCCTAGAGCAGGGATCTTCCTGTTAGGGGCTCAAGTTACAAGTTCACTTAATAAAACCCCTGAGACTATGGAGCCATACATTCAAACTTACGTTCAAACTACCACACCAAGTATCTATAATATTAAGTGTATGTATGTAAGACCTGTGCTATATAAAGGGACTGGGGACAAAAAGAATGATTTTTATATGACAAATTATTCCCATTAAATACCTAAAAGGTTCGGTGGAAATCACAGTGGTTGTATATTTCAGCTCAATTTTAATAAAACCACCTAATTGTCGAGAGCTTTTCAAAACCAAACAGAATGCCTAAAAAGTTGGTTAGCTCCTTAGAACAACAACAACAACAAAAAATATTGCCTTTGGAAAGGGAATTTCAGCATTTACAGAAGTTTGGCCTACATGACTCAAAGTTATTTCCATACAGGCTTCTGTGATTTTTGTGGTCTTAACATCCTCACTGTGGGGTTGTGAGGATGGGCCATGGTCAATCCAGGTCTGTATAGGCTTGAATTAGGGTACTAGCCCCTGCTTTGTGCACGTAAAACAAAGTATCCCATCAACAAACATTTCTTTCTGCAGGGAGGAGAAATTTTGTTAGGTATTAGAATTCCTTTTTTACAGCTTTTAGCCTTTTGAGACCTAAGACATAACAGAAGTTTGCTATACTCATAATGAAAGTGGGTGTTTTAACAGACAACTCAGAGTTCCATAGATAAACAAGAAATAAAGAGGAACAAGGCTGAATTTGTGTGAAGCATGGCCTCATGATAAAGCACTTCATAGTTTCATATTTGTTGAGTAAAAGCGGGGAAGTAGTAGCAGAGGACACACTTAGTGTGGGCAAAGCCTGGCTGGATTCAATCCCCAGCAACCTCCTCCCAAGTTTTTGGAATGTTTCACTGTAATATCCTGGGGTTATAAATGGCAAAATGTTGCATTTAGCTACAACAGTATTTTGTTACATTGGGGAAAGTGTCAGATGCTTAAGATGCAATTAATGGGGATACATATTTGGTATAATGACTGCTGATTTTGCTTGGGTCTTATGTCTCAGAGTAAGGTTACCATTATAGAACTGACCTGCTTTCTCTACACTGATGGTTTCATACTGGTTTTCTAGACTTTTCCAGCCAGTTGTCACTTTTTGCCTGACTTCCAAATTCTGACAGCTTTGTTTATCATTTTATTCTTTAAACAATATTTCACTGCCCCGTCCCCTTTTTTATGAATTGGGCAAAAAAAAAATTATCAGCAATAGATTGCCTGAGTTAATTTATTTCACCTGAAAATGGGCAGGCTGCCTTGTGAGCTAGATAAGTAGCTCACAAGTTAACTCTTCACCTCTACTCCTGCCTTTAACCCACTGTTGATTTGAGAGACCCTGCAAGAGACTAAAGAACTGAGGTTGGAGATTCTGGAAGGAGGAGGGGTTTCACCTAAAATTAACTACCAGCACCTTGCCTACAGCTTAGCAAAAGGCTTCCCTAAAGTTTCTCAGGAACTGGAAAAGGAGGAATAGCAAAGCCCTGTTTATGTCATTGAAACACCTGTCGTTGTGGATTATTACACTGTGTTAACTGTTTGTCTCATTTGCATCTTGTTTATCCAGGAAAGTACAGATAACATACTCTCCATTGTGAGGCAGAGAACAGGGTCTTTCGGAGATCGTCCTGCCAGACCTACTCTTCTGGAACAAGTGTTAAATCAGAAACGGCTGGTATGTGTCCGTAAAGTGGTGAAAACCGCTTGCTATAAATGGAACTGTTCAGGTTTTGAAGCCGTTTCCCGGCCATCAGCATTGAATTGTGCTTCTTCACTGGTGTATGGATGTCTCATACATGCTTAACCAAGACCACAAGACAGAGAACAGCTTAGGCCTGCGGACCCGATTTCTTTGCTGACTGAACCTTGATAGCAAATCTTAAAACAGACTCCATTTACTGAATTCTAAGGCTTATGGAATAATGTTTTAATAGTATTAAGAAATGATTAAGATGTTATTTAATAAGGATTTCTATTACAAAATTGACAGGTGTCAATAAGGAATAGGGTAGTTAGAATAATTGGATAGTGATTTGGGAGGGAAAAATTCAACACATCATACTGTATGTACAGCAAAATAAATTCTAGGTAGTCTTACAATGCTTTTAATGGAACTTGAGCTTTATTTCAAAATATAAAATGCTATGCTATAGTTTAAGAGACATAGATTTACAAAGAAAAGATTATAAATTTGACAATAAATGAATGTTATAGTAAAAAGCAGACAAAAATTAAACTAACATGACATAGGAGAAATGCAACATATAAAAATTATGGTTAATATGATTGATATTTCTTTAGAGAAAAATTCATATAATTTGATAAGGAGAAGACTGTGACCTCAATACATTCCAAAAGATAAAGAGAAAAAACAGAAACAGTACCATTAAATGATAGTGAGAGGTATTCAGTAAGATGAAATAGTAAACAATAGGCAAAGTTTATTAAAAGGCTCCATACAGTGATGCTGAGGATCTATGAAAAACGCAGTCCATTCTGTTGCTGGTTGCTTAGGTTGGTGTAAGCTTTTAGAAAGTATTCAGTCAGCTTTAAAGTGATCATACTTTTTAATAGAGATTAGACATAATGTGAAAATATTTTCAGAAAAAAGTATTGGATATAAAGTCAATAGAAGATAATTGCTGTAAATGTATTTATATTAAATAGTAAAACAGTAGTTGAAACAACCTAAATGTATAGTAGTCTCATGACAAGTAGGCATTCTACATTCATTTAATGGAATGTCAGCCAGTCTTTAAAAATAATTTATAAACAAAAATACTTAATATAAAATGTACATAGAATACATAAAAATTTAAATCCATTTTAATGGTGCTGTTTACACTTTTATCTTTTTCAACTTACTGGAGGCGAATTTTTTTTTCATTGAACATTTATACAAGTACTATAGTAAAAATATTAATGATTTTTTGTTACGTGCATCATAGCAGTAAGTACAAAGGACAAAAACGCATTGTTTTAGAACAGTTGTGTTCTCAAATTTTGATAATGTGTTCATGTTAATTATATATCTGTATATCCACATGAACACCTGTATACACACACAGAGAGACTAGTGGAAGAAATTTTACTCTTTATTTTTACCTCTGCTTCTCTTTTTCTTGCTGTAGTCTGGGCCAGTGACTATTTGCCCTTACTTATTTCACAAGAGGCTATTTTGGCTAACATTCGGGAAGCGTCTCCCTACTGCACAGAGCACCAGGACCAGCAGGCTTCAGTCTTTATTTTTAGGTGTCAGCATTTATTGTTCGTTTGTAGCTTGGCTGCAGTGCAGTGCATCAGCTACAGACATGATTCTGTTGAGGCACGTTTCATTGTAAGTTTTGTAGGGTCACAGCAGAATAAGTCTATTATGTGAGTATAGTCTAGTCCCATCAGAACAAAGCTCTTGCTAGGCGTAGTGGTGCAAGTCTCTAATCCCAATATTTGGGAGACTCAGGAGGATTGCTGCCAGTTCAAGCCCAGCCTAGGCTACGTAGGAGAGTGGGGGAGAGGGAAAGAAGAGAATAATGCTATTAATAATTTTTATTTCCTTTTTTCTCCCTTAAGTCATTACTAAGAAGTCCAGAAGTTGTGCAGTTTTTACAGAAACAGCAGCAGCTATTAAATCAACAAGTTTTGGAGCAAAGACAGCAACAGTTTCCAGGAGCACCTGTCTGAGGGAACTTACCAAGAACTCTTATGTGCTTTTTTTTTTTTTATCATACTGCAATAAATTAATGTATTTTTATACTAAAGATAAGTGGAGTAAGATATGCTGAGAAGCAGGTGTTGATGTTGTACACCTGTAATACCAACACTGGGAGGCTGAGGCAGGAGGATTGTAAAGTCAAGCTTGTGGCCAGCCTGAGCTACACAATGGAAGAAGGAAGGAGAGAGAACAAGAGACCAATACAACATAAACATTTTTCCTGTAAATGTGTATGTGAATTTGGAGATAAGTAAGTATTGCATTTTTTTGCATTTGATCCTTTCAGAATACAAAGATTATGGGGGGGAAATCAGTCTGTCTTCTCAAAATAACAATTACAGTTTTTGAAAAGCAAAGTTTTTCTTCAGTCATTTCTTAAGCCAAAGAAATAGTTACTCTCTGTGGAAGTCAAGAAGTTAGTTGTTAATATGGTTCTCCTAAGGAGACATTTGGAAGTATGTTTTGGGGTGGTCACAGTGAGCTTGAACACTGCTGGGGTTTGTAGGCCAGATAAACACTAAGTGTTGCAGTTAGTCCTACACAAGTAAAATTTATCTCACTTGAATGCCAGGAATGTTCTTCTTGAGAAACAGCTGCCTGTGGTTTGTTTGTAGTTCATTTGGGCACTGCCAGGGGTAAGTAAGCGTGTTTTATGCCTGGAAGGAAAGTGATCATTGAGCTTTTTTTTTCCAAAATGAAATCAGAGGTGTTTTGATGAAACCTGAGAAGAATGACACAAATGAAAATGCCTGCAGCTCCTAACTCTGGCTCCTCAGCCTCACATTATCGGGTAGTGTCTCGAGAGCAGAACTCTCATGAGTTGAATTTGCAAATACAGGTGTATCTCAACCCTCCAATGCCAGAACAAAATTGTTTTTCTCATACTTATTTTCTCCAGAAAAAAATAGCCTCATTTTCAAAAAAAAGGCCTTGAAAATAGAAGCAACACTCCAGAATTTTGCCTGTGCTTTTCAAAATTGAGCTATTTTAAGACTGTTATTTCTAAGTACTGATTAAAGACTGGGGGTAATCAGGATTCATGTTTTGTACTTTCTCCTAGGAAAACTTTAAAAGGTAAATAGCCTGTAAGAGCACCAAATCAAATATCGAGAGAGTGTATTTAATAGGATAATAAATGAATGTGGCTTGAGGTGTGCTTGTAAGACTTCCTTGGTTTGTAATGTCTGCAATAATGTTTCATGTTAAATTTAGTCATAGCTGTTCTAAGAAGTACTTATGGGGCTAGAAATATAGCTTGATGGTAGAACACTTGCCTAGCATATGTGAATTCCTAGGTTCACTCCCTAGTGTCTCTCTCTCTCTCTCTCTCTCTCTCTCTCTCTCTCTCTCTCTCGCTCTCGCTCTCGCTCTCGCTCTCGCTCTCGCTCTCGCTCTCGCTCTCGCTCTCTGTTTTTTCTCTCTCCTTGAACCTATGAAATGGGGGCAGCCAGCTTCTTTCACCATTATGGAACGTCCCCTGGATCTATAGCTTCCATAAATCCTTTCAGATTCGTTCCAGTGTTGTGTGGCTATGACAATAAAGTAAGTCCTTCGCTTGCCTCTAAGACCCTTGCCTGGCTCCTTGAAGAGTGTGGCTTAGAGTAATTGAATACATCCCTAGGGATTAGGAGAGAAGTCAGCCTGGGAGGCGTAGAGGAGGAGGAAGCCAGAACAGTTTGCTCCATCTCTTCAACCAGTGGCTGGAGTATTTCATCCCAAAAACCTGATGAAAACTGGCAGAAGAGGAAGGAAACTGCAGAATGGGTATTTTGCCTCATTAATCAGTACTGACTGCCACAGAGAAAGGAAGCCCTCAACCAGATGCTTTTCAAAAGCTGTGTGTCTCGAAGGTAATGCTTTCCAACAGTGATGAATAGACTGTAAATATCTAATTATGAGCAAGTAAATTATCAAAGGTTTTAATTACTGTAACTAAGAATTATGTGTAAATACATAATTTTGCATACCTGCTTATGTAAAGATTAGAAGTTGTTTATATAAAGGAAAATTAGAACAGTAGAGGTTTGAGATAGGAGGATGTGATGACAATCTTACCCAAATAATCTTTCATGTTCAAAACTTTTACCATGCACATCTGTTTCAAAAATGTTTTCTTGCTGTTAACTGAAGAAAAACTCATTAGAAATTTAGAAGAGCAGTAGCCGGGCATGGTGGCGCACGCCTTTAATCCCAGCACTCGGGAGGCAGAGGTAGGAGGATCACTGTGAGTTCAAGGCCACCCTGAGACTACTTAGTGAATTCCAGGTCAGCCTGGGCTAGAGTGAGACCCTACCTCAAAAAAACAACAACAACAAAAAAAAAAGGGCTGGAGAGATGGCTCAGCGATTAAGGCACTAGCCTCCAGTGCCTAAGGCCCCAGGTTCAATTCCCTAGGACCCACATAAGCCAGACCCACAAGGTGGTGGCCCTGGTGTGTTCTCTCTCTCTCTCTCTCTCTCTCTCTCTCTCTCTCTCTCTCTCTCTGCTTGAAAATGAATAAATAAAATATTTATTAAAAAAATTTAGAAGAGCAGGTACCTTAGACTTGGAATTATTTCTCCTTTGTTTTCTGTTTAGGTTTATAGAAAGAAATTTGTTACTGAGTCTTTACATGAGTTTGGCACTTAGGTGGTGAGATTCCCCACCCCAAGGAAGTTTCTTACCATCCACTTTGGAGTCTTAGATGTTTACTTTCGTCATGGGGGCACACAAGGAAAATATCCAGGCAACGTGAAAAAAATTCATAACCATTTTTCTAGCATTTTATCATTTTTAGAATAATTCTGTGTACCTAAATGCTCTCCACAACAATCCCATAATATGTCCAACAGTGGTACAGATACAGAAGTAAGCCTGCAGAACACTGGTTTTCTCAAGACTGCGCAGCTATTGGGCTGAAACCCTGAGGTCAGCATCACTCAGTATGACTAGTGTTGTGTGAATTCAAACCTTGCATTCTGGCAGTGGACACTCATTGGGGCTATAAGAATAAAGCTTTAGTAGAAATGAAGCCTTGGTTTTTAGAATGTAAAAGGCCGACTTTAGATGGGCATGGAAGCTTACACCTGTAATCCTAGCATGGTGGAGGCATGAGGATCATGAGTTCCTGAACTAAAGTGACACCGTGTCTCAACAACTCAGGAGAATTGTTTTTCTTAGTGTTTTGATCAGTATCCACATATGCAAACTAGCAAACATACCAACATAATTATACCATATTATTGCAATTTTGTTTTTATAGATTTACACCTTTACTGTGTGTTTGGTTTGGGCCTTGGTTTTCTCCTCCTGTTTCATGTGCTACAAACTTCCAGGTGATCTTTGCCACAACACAGAGTATGTAGTTTTTTTATGCTCATATAGTTGTGTATAAACACTAACTATGCACATTTAGAATTAGTTCACAGGAACACTATACACACTTGCCCAGGACCATATGGCAGTCACTTGTGTGGAGACAGCTCTGAGTCCTGCTGCCTTAGATGGCTTGTTCACATCTCATGATGTGCATGGACCATTGTTCAGTCATTGTGTTGTTGGTAGGCATGTGCTTGGTATCCAGTGTTCTGCCCCTAGGATCAGAGCTGCAGCAAGCCATGGGCTAGACTTCTATAAAGGATAATTAGAGCACTTGGGGTTTGAGGTAGGATGTGGGAATGGGGAAGGGGCATTTTATTGAAACAGACTTTTATGCTCTGAATTTTTACCATGCACATATAAGTATTTTATTAGTATTAACTAAAGAAAATCTTGTTAAGAAATTGAGAACACACAATATACACAATTATTTCTTCTTTGCTTTTCTGGGGTTCCCTAAAGTGATACTGCCTGGTTACATTCATTTCACGTGCTTACCAGCAGTGGGGGAGGATTTAGTTTCCAGAAACCTTCCCCACCAGGCATTACTGCTCTTGTTAAGTCCTTTTTTCTATGGAAAACCACAAAGTCGTCGATGTCTTCTGACCTCCACACATATACCACAGCAAATGTGCACCTCCCCACTCACTAAAATTGTTTTTAAATGTCCAGAATGAAAGGATGAAACTTTATCCTTCAGAAGAACAAAAACAGACACATAAAGCAACTCTTGGGTTAATACTTTGAGAGGAAGTCTGGGTGTTTTGCTCCCAGGAGTGGGCAGTTCTAGGGCTATACTGAAGGTAAATTTTCGTAGTAAATATAAGTGCTTAGAATAAACTCAGTTTTAACTGTTCCACTATCAAAGCTACCTTACTTCTGACGTTCAGCTGAGAATTTCCAACCTGGTCACAGGTATGGTCCTCTGAAGCCCACCAGCTGTGCCTGTCACTTGACTCGCATTTGGAGGTTTATTTTTTCAATATTTTATTTATTTATTCATTTCAGAGAGAATGAGAGAAAGAGGCAGACAGAGAGCGTGTGCACACCAAGGCCTCTAGAGAGAGAGAGAGAGAGAGCGCACACCTCTAGCTTCTGCAAACTCCAGACACATGAGCCACCTTGTGCATCTGGCTTTATGTGGGTCCTGGGGAATCAAACTTGGGTCCTACTGTTTAGCAGGCAAATAAATGCCTTAACCACTAAGCCATCTCTCCATCCCTGGAGGCTTATTTTTAATTGAAGATGAGAAGCTACTAGTTTTTAACACAGAACCAGAGACAAATATCATTTCTGCCTTCACGCTGGGACCCCCCCAGGTGCCTTTCTAAACAAATTTCACTTTTTACATCTTATTTTAAAATAATTTTGTCATGAAATTATGAAGCTAAGATATGGTGAAAAAGAATAGAGATAATCTTTTGTCCCTGAAGACCACCTAGCTGGTAGAGGATGGGCAAATAATTGTTGTGGAACAGGAACTGGTAATTAATCGTAGATGGGCACCAAAGATCATGGGAGCAGAGACTAAGCACCTAACCTGGTTTGTGAATGGGATGCTGACAAGAAGGGCAAGTTGGATCATTCACCTTTTAAGCCCGTGTCTCGAGTTTTCCATGTGGACCTCAGCCCCATTCTAACTTTACTCTCTAAGCTTTAATTTCTCCCTAACTTTCACTTTTCTGAAATATGTTTTCCACATAAAAACATTCCAGTCTTCCTTTCCAGGTCCCAATTCCCTTTAAATAAATTTCACAGATTGTGATTTCTCCCCAAATAAATTCAATAATTCAAAATTTGTCCTTCTTGGTTCTGTCTTAATTATTCATTAAAGATTAGGAAAGTACCGGACAAAATTGGGGTTTATAAATCTGGGGGACCCTGCCTGAACCCCAAAATTCCCACATCAATTTCATCTTGAAAAAGGTTTATTAGGATGTGAGCTGATCATGAGATGAGCTGAGGAGCAGGTGTGCATCTTGGAAAGTTCTTCAAAGTGTCTTTAAGATTCTGTGCTTAATGCCAGTCTGTTCAAAAGCACCACCTGCATGGCAATATTTTTTTTTCATTTTCTTATTACACACGTTTATTCTAGATTGGAGTCAGTTCAGAGGATTTGGGAAAGAGATTGGGAAAACAGCCCAACCACAACATCCAGCCACCAGTGTGGGAAGAACACGTGGAGAGGTTTTAACAAAATCTACGCTGTTCAGCTAAACAAGCAGGGAAAGGAAAGATCATAAGAAGGAAAGGTTCATGTGGAGGAGAAATCCAGCCCCTCACCACAGCCATTAGGCTGTGGTGTGGGGCTGGGGAGACCTTACCGGTCCCTAGAGAATCAGAGGTCCTTCTTCTAGGATGCCATGTGGAAGAAGAGACAGAATTATCTCTTCAGTGAGTATTTCCTGCCCTAGGTGGGCAGGGAGACAGGTGGTTGGTTCATACCTGACCAATCAGTTTTAGCGCCTAGGTTTGAGCTCTAGCTAGTCACCTCCTGCTCAAGGGGAGGGGGTCTATGGAGCTTAACTGAAACTGTCACAATCCCCCCTCTGAAGAAGTAACCCTGACTGCTGTTAGGTTGTTGGGGTGTGGAATATTTTTAACCCTACTTTCAAACTAGAACAGTGTGTCTCAAGGAGCTACTGACTATACAGTGAGCCCTTCTATACAGTGTATAGAGAAAAAACAAGCCAGAAGGTTTATCAGTGCAGCGCTGTTTATTATAAACAACTGGATGACAATACAGATGTGCAGCTACAGGGCAGAAGGCAAGGTGGTTGTTGTGATCAGAAGCATTGCTTCACTCAAATAGTTTCCTTTTTGGTTAGTGTGCTTTACATTCATTGAGCTCATCTCTAACATAGGCCAAGGTCACCTAACGTTGTATAGTTCAGCTATTGAATATAGCAGGGCAGACAATTTGGAATGCATGTTATATTTTTCTTTATTTGTTAAATACATACACCAAGTATTTGGGACACATTCAACGTTAAGCAGGAGCTTGAAGTCTAGCAAGTGCTATTTATTTATAAGATGCTTTGGTTACTATTGATTTGTGGCTGTTATGAGGATAATGAGATCCTTAGAACACAAGGAAAAACGGAATCCTAAATACTAGGAAGTAGGAATTTGGCAAGTGTTTCCTGCTTTTTACTGAACTTTAAAAAAGTAAAAGGCTTGTTAAAAAGAAGTGGTGTGTTTTGGGATCTGAAGCCCTAGCAGCTCTGCATATCAGCTGACTGAAACAAACCCCATGTCTCGTTTTTGTTTTTCTTTTTTTAAAAATTTTTTTGGTTTTTCGAGGTAGGGTCTCACTCTAGCCCAGGCTGATCTGGAATTCACTCTGTAGTCTCAGGGTGGCCTTGAACTCACAGCAATCCTCCTACCTCTGCCTCCCGAGTGCTGGGATTAAAGGCGTGTGCCACCACGCCCAGCTTGTCCATGTCTCGTTTTTTGTTACACACAAATCACTGACTTTCTATGGTCAATGTTCTGAAGCACATGGACAACTCTTCTCTGTCTTGTGTTTGCAGTCCTGGCGTGTTTAGAGGTCTAGTCCATCCTCTCTCATCCTTCTCATGTAAAACAGTGCTATTCAATTTTTCAAAAGATAAGTGGCCACATTTAGAAGTCTGACATCAAATACTGTATTACAAATTTTGAGAACTGTTAGCAACCAAGAGGTGGGGAGACAATTCAAATGACTAGAGAGTCAACTTTCTTTTGAATTCACAAGTATCCTAATGAAGACGTTTGGTAAGACATGAGTGATAAAGTCATATGATATGTGTCAGCTTAATGATTTATTTTTCACAGAAATCACACTGCAGTATTTTGTCAGATTTCCTAAAGCTGCATAGAAAGCCAAGTAGTTGATGGTATTTTTAGGTCACTTATAAACTACTACTTTTGATCAGTTCTATAAAGTACAGATGACCAGAGAATGACTTTTGGCAACTCGTGGAGACACAAGAGCATTGTGTGTGATCTCTGGAGCAAATGCTAGATCCTTTTAGCTCTTCCATTGACTGTACTCAGATGGAATCCACCATATTAGTGACTTTTCTAAGGAAAAGAGAACTGGAGAATTATCAGACAACAGGGCTGCACGGGTGGGAAAAAAAAACGATAAAACTTTTAGACATGGAAAAAAAGTAGCATTTACCCAGGGATTCACTTGATCTGAGGAGAAATGAGATTTCAAAATAGAAGAAATTAATTACATATTTTTGAACCAAAGAAAGTTTGTATGTTTTGTTTTTAAAGTTCTGAAAGATGAGTATTATAGGCTTGGCTCCATGAAGTCTGGAACTGTGTCTAGATTACATTTGATTCCACAGTAACTTGACATTGTATCTGGCACACATGGATGTGCAATATGCAATTGAAGAACCCACAGACTATGGCTTGTCCTACAAACTAGGTGGCCCCAAGCTTTAATGTAAAATGTAATCAGTGTCTTCTATAATATGTGTGTACATGTGAAGGTTTCTGTGAGATAATACTAGTCATTACAAGTGACAGTAATAGCTCACTCACATCTTCTCCACATAATCATTTCTACCTTGGATACAATCCAATGAGAAACGGCTACATGTGCACTAAGGCTATACAGAATGGATAAATGAAGAAAACTCTTGGGTTACTGAAGATGCCATCCTAAATTACACATTTTTCAAAGGGTATGAAATATTTTTCCAAGCAATGCAGTGATCAGTGAGTGGCAAGTGCCTAGAAGTGTGGAGAATTTCCCTTTATTATCCAAAGAAAGAATTGATTTTTAATTACATATATATATATATATATATATTTTTTTTACAGCTGTCTGGTTATTCACTACCACTCTTCCCCTAAAACTATAGGGGAGTATGAAATGTTCTCCTTTTCTTTTATTTCCAGGTATAAGACATTAACTTTAGAAGACACTGCTGGGCTTAACCAGCTGATGACTTCATCAAAACAAGAGCTGGGTGAGGTCCGACCCAACAACATGTTCATGACCTTGATGCAGTCACTTGGAACTAGTCAGTATTTATCAACAGAAAGGAGATGTGGCCAAGCAGTACCCTGCCCTAGAGGCTTCATTGCAGGAATGTGATAAAGTGTGTATAAGCACATGAAGCTCTGCCCGGCCTTGGAAGGCACAGCTTTGTGTCTGCATGGGCTCTGCATACGGTGCTGTGCACACAGGGTACTCTCAGCAGCGACGGACAGGATCGCCTGACAAGAGTAACCAGAACGACCCCAGCCTAGAAGGCTGGAGCCTCTGGAACATCGATCATTTCATGCTATTTTCATATTTGTCGCTCCTTACTGGACTCAGTTTTTACAGTGGTAGATTGAAGCAACAGGACGCTAAGCTTCACAGTTTCTTCCTCTTCCGATCACAGTTTCCATTTGTTTAAAACGTACCATGGTACCAGCACAGTTCATGGATGCACATGAAGTTTCTGTGGCTCATCTCTTCACTCAGTGAACAAGCTTGATTTTCTTCCTTCTCACTACAAGTGAGATCATCTAAACTCTAGGTGTTTGTTTTATCTGAACTTGTGTCTTGCTCCAGGGCTACATACATGAAGTTTTAGTATATATACAAGGTCTTTCCGTTGGGTCACACAACACGGCCGGCGGAAGCTTTCTGGCCCCATCAAAACCCGTTCCCCTCTGTTTCCTCCCACTTAGCCCAGAAGACATGCTTCTCCAACCTCGCTGGACTGGCCCCAGGTTAACTAGGTAGCACAAAACACATGGTGATAAAAAATATGAATAGTATACATGATATGTATTTACATTTGTCTTCAGAAACTTCTGTTACCGCAAATCTGCAATGATATAAGCCATTATCTGCAAGAGCATCTAGTATATGGAAATGTACTTATAACACAATGGTTAAGACACGGATGAAATGGGGTTATGTGGGGAACCCATTTGAGTCAGAACCTTGTCCAGCCACTGAAGGGGTCCATGAAGATGGATCTCAATCCAGCAGGGGGTGCTCGTGACATCTTGGCGATGATACTCTGCTCCCCAACCCTGCAGAACAAGAAGGGAGTCCAGAATGAATTGTGTCATTTACCTCAGCTTCTAGAGTCAGAGACACAGGGGATGCACAGTGCACATACCTGGACCACTCCTGATGCCTGAACCAGAGAAGGCCAGGTCAGTCAGTACATTCTCCATGGCTGGACAACCACCTAGAGATGGTCTGGGGCTCTAGCCTCAATACAGGGGAAGAGGCTGGAAGATCAGCTCCCTCTACTTCATGTGGAAGGCTGACTCACAAAATCACTACTCATTATATACAGGCCTAGAGGTTGGATAAACCCAGAGTGACTCTGGATTTTCAGGGTTGACCGTCAGAACTCATTTCTCTTCTCCCTCTCCCTCTGACTCAATCAACCATTTATCATTTATTTCCAATGACAGGAGAGGTAGGTAGGAAGATAGGCAGACTTGCATACTGATTAGAATATGGTATGCATTGATGGAATGTTATTTAAGAAGTAAAGCAGTGTACAACCAAGCAGATTAGTTTTAGTATTGGGAACAGTGAATCTCCATAGAGTTGTATATAAGTTGGATTTCCACACAACCATGCTTCCTGATCACACTTTACATTTGTGACCATGGACCTCCCACCATACTCCTCAGGTCAAGTCCCTCCCCCCTCTAGCTGACTGTTCTACTCATGTTCCCCTTCCCCAACACCTCTCCCTCCTTCTCTCACCCACCCTTGCAACTGATTAGCATCTTAGTCATTTTTGTTTAAAAAAATGAAGCCATCAGAAGGAAAGAATTTCTGTCACGCTTGAACCCGCTTACACAGCCATATATTAAATATCTGTCTTTCCAAATAAGCAGCTCCATCCACTGATGCATTCTTATACCTGTGTTCCTACTTGTTGCCTCACTGATTGGCCTCCCTCAGCTCCCATGGGTGGTGGTGGGGGGAACCTGACTGCCTCCTGTGCTATCCCTAACCCCCTACCCCATAGGTTGATCCAGTGTGTCCACCGAGGAGGATACCCAATGGACTGGGGACAGGGAGGAGGGAAATGGGTTACCAACACAATATTTGCTCATACAATGTATCTAATTTTGAATACTAAAGATATCAAAAATCAAATCGAATTTTAAAAAAAGAGAAAAAAAAGACCCTGTATGTGATGGTTTGATCCAGGTGTTCCTCCCCCCAAAACGAATGTGATCTGAAAGTTCCTTCCCCAGTTGATGGTAAATTTGGGAACCTTGTGGGAGGTGTATTATTGGGGGTGGGCTTATGGGTGTTTTAGCCAACTTCCCCTTGCCAGTGTCTGGCACACTCTCCTGCTGCTGTTGTCCACCTGATGTTGGCCAGGAGGTGATGTCCACCCTCTGCTCATGCCACCGTTTGCCCTACCATCATGGAGCTTTCCCTCGAGTCTGTAAGCCAAAATAAACCCATTCCTTCCATCAACTGCCTCTGGTTGGGTTCTTTGTCATAGCAATGAGAAAGCTGTCTATAACACTATAATAGTAGTAATATCTTCATTTCTGTGAATTGGATTATGTAACTTCATAAATGTTGCATTTTTGAGAAATACATCTAGTGACAGGAAAATGAGATTTCTATGTGAGGTTGTATTACAGACAAGTAACTACCAATGTGATATTGACATTTTATCCTCACTTTTTTTTTTTTTACTTTTTTTGTTGTTTGTTTTTCTTTTTTTAAAAAATATTTTATTTATTCATTTTCAAGCACAGAGAGAAAGAGAGAAAGAGAGAGAGAGAGAGCACCAGGGCCACCACCTTGTGGGTCTGGCTTATGTGGGACCTGGGGAATTAAACCCGGAGCCCCGGGCACTGGAGGCTAGCGCCTTAACCGCTGTGCCATCCTCATTCTAAAAATATGGACTTGGAAAACTGTTGGATTCAAATGATCATGCATACATGGTGACTTAATGCCCTCTGCTGGCTCTATAATGACAGAGCATCTGAAAAGGTTTCCAGTTCATAGTTTTACAATGTCAAAATGTTACGTTGCGTGATCAAAGAGAAGTGGGGATTTGTGTGTATATCTGTGTGTATGTGTGTTCACATGTGTGTGGACACGTGGGCCTGTGGAAGCTGGGGTTGACGTCAGACATATTCTTCAATGGCACCCATGCTATTCATTGAGACAGGGTCTCTCACTGAACCTGTAGTTCGCCAATGAAGCTACATTAGCAAGCCAGCCAGCCCTCTGCTTCCTCGGTGCTGGAATTACAAGCGGGTACTGGTGTTTCCAGTTTTCATATGCATGCTGGGGATTCGAACTTAGGTCTTCATGCTTGTTCAGCAAGCATGTTACCTGCTGAGCTATCTCCCTAGCCCCAAGAGAATTTCATGTATCTATGCAATTTGATGAACAGGTTCAGATTTTGAAATAGCAGAATGGTTTGCACACATTTTGCAATACATAAAATAGCAGATGACAGATATTCACTACCTGAATATATAAGGCTTTCTCAGACCCTCACGCACATCCCAAGGCTTCTAACCCAGTTGGTTTGTGCCAGCACTAACTTGCCCTCTCATACAGAGTCATTTAGCTTTCTGTTGTGATTTATCTATAAACTTAGTTCCAAAAGGATTCATTTGCCTGATACTTTCTAAGACGGTGGAGAAGACCTTATTTAATTCAGGTAAATCCACCAATATATCTCACTGGGTTACCATAGTGTTTGGCAATTAAGAGATGGAAAGAAATCTCTGGAATATTACATCATATAAAATCACTACTGTCACTGAATCTTGTGCATGAAAATCAGATAAATGCTTTCACATGGTTTTCCTCCAATAGTTGAGAATTTTCATGGAATTGTTTTTGTATATTTAAGAATATATATGCATGAAAATATGTGTGCATACATACATTTATATCTTCCTAAAAACTATTAATTTCCAAAAAAAGGATCATTATCGACCTGAATTGCTGTACTGTCATATTCACCAGAGGATTTTTGCATTTTTCTTTCCTTCCTTCCTTCCTTTCTCTTTCTTTCTCTCTTTCTCTTTTTCTCTCTCTCTTTCTTTCTTTCTTTGCGAGAGACGGAGAAAGAGGCAGGAAGTAAAGAATGAGTATGGGCATGCCAGGGCCTCCTGCCAGTGCAAATGTACTCCAGACAATTGTGCCACTTTGTGCATCTGGGTTTCCATGAGTCATGGGGAATCAAACCCAGGCCATCAGGGTCTGCAAGCAAGCAAGTGCCTTTAACCACTGAGTCATCTCTCCAGCCCTTCATTTTCTATTGATAATCTATAAGCAAGCACTCCTTACCTTCACAAAGCTCATTCGGATAGTACACATCTTAGTTAACTCATAGACAACTTCAAAGCCATGATGAACCGACTGGGCGAGCAGCTGTGCAAAGAGCTGGTTGTTGAAGACCTTGAGGCTACAGCCGCTGGGGATCTTGCACACTGTGGCCGGGTGGAAACCGTGCTGGTAGTTGCAGTTCCGGCTCTGCACAAAGATGCTACTGTCACTCACACACTCAGCATATACCTCTCCCCCAACGTAGTACAAGTGCACACCTGCGAACACAGAAACACAGTCTTCCTGCAAATGCCATTCCCTTCTTGGGGCTTAGCATCTTAACATGGGACTCTATGCTATAAGGTTTGGTCACAGGTGAGTAAAATGTGGGCCTCTAAGGCCCGTCTGTTTTCATTATAATCTTTGATTTTGTTTTTCTCTCACCAGCCCATTAAAAAGTACAACACATGTAAATGGTCACTCTCAGTAACCCATTCCATATATTATTGCTCCCATTCATCTCATTTGTTTCAAAATTGGATTTTCTTTTCTTTTTTTTTTTTATCCAGGTAGGGTCTCATTGTAGCCCAGGCTGACCTGGAATTCACTATGTAGTCTCAGGCTGGTCTCGAACTCACAGCCATCCTCCTACCTCTGCCTCCTGAGTGCTGGGACTACAGGCATGCGCCACCATGCCCAGCCAAAATTTGGTTTTCTAATATTAGGAACACATAAAATAAATTATGCTAAAAGCAAATAGTATTCATTTCCATATACAAACAAAAAATTAAATTTGAATGACTCAGATAATATCAGAAAATGTTACCAAAGTGTGCACGCTAAACCCACTGCAGAGGGTCCAACTAATAAATCAGAAAGCTTATTTTACCAAGCTGTAAATCTATTTCTCTAAATAAGTTTTTCAAAGAGAATGATTCCATTTAAGATGTTTAATACTCATTACTATAAACCAAATCATCTGGCTCTGGTGAACGGTGACATTCCCAGCACAGTGAACAGTGTCATTCCTACCACACACTTTCAGAGAGTCATTAAAGACTCACAAGCAGTGCTGTCTTCAGCGGCACATATACTGAAATGAGACGGATACAGAGAAGATTAGCATGGCCCCTACGCAGGGAGGACATGGGAATTCCTGCAGGGTTTCATATTTAAAAAATAAACTCACAAGCAAAATGTAGCTTCTATCAGTTCACCTAACATTCTTGGGACTAAGATTCAAGGTGGCATCCTGAATAAAGAAAATATGGTATTTATGCACAATGAAATTTTACTCAGGTATGAAGAAGTATAAAAATATGACTTCTGCACAAAATAAATGAATGGAACTGGTGATCAGTAAGCAAAAGAGCAAGACTGTGACAAATATCATGTTTTCTCATGCTCAGGATCTAGATCTGTCAGGATCACAGGTTTCTTGGTCCTCACAACATGCAGGGCAGCTCGGTGCCTCGGTCCTTGCTGTTCCTCACCCCGCCCTTCCCGCATCCTCAGTGCTATGTCCCTGTCCAGTTCTCTGCTCAATTTCACCTTCTATAGAGGGACAAGAGCAAGCCTCCTCCCGAGGCTTGTTCGCTGCTTGGATTTCTCTATTTGTCATGCCTCATAGGTTACTTCTTGCTTTCATCTAGTTGCATGTAACCCATGAAGGCAGGGGATTTGTCTTGTTGATACAGCCCCATCCCTAATATCCAGATTGATGGAGAACAGGTGCTTGGTACGTATTTGTAGGGTGAATGCATACCTTCAAAATCCGTGGCTCTTTAATAACTCTGCAGGGCAGGTTCATTTCCTTGCTCACTGGGATTACATTTTGCAGCAAAGTTAGGCTAGCGCCCCAGGAAGCCATACTGCTCAGAAGTAGCCACTGGGAGACTAAACTCACAGGCAGACGGAAGACCCTGGCTTTAAAGACTTTCAAGCCCGCACTTTTTTTCTGCCAAGATTTAGGGCACTGCTTTTGGCACCATTTGAGAGTGGGCCATCCATTCAGGAGAGTGATGAGATATTTTCTCTACTTCCCTTGTCTTCCTCAGCAGTACCTTGAACAACCCACTTGCAGAAAGATTTCTTAATGGCATTCAATATGCCTGTCTTTTTCATTTTTGTTTGTTAGACTTTTTTTTTCTGACACAGGGTCTTGCCCAGGCTAGCCTCAAAGTCACAGTGATCTTCCTTCCTCAGTCTCCCAAGTGCTGGAATTATAGGCATGCAACCCCACACCTGGCTACTCATATTTGTGAGGTTTTTTTTTAATTTTTTTTGCTTGAGGCAGGGTCTTGCTCTAGTCCAGGCTGACCTGGAATTCACTATGTAGTTTCAGGGTGGCCTCAAACTCATGGTGATCCTCCTACCTCTGCCTCCCAAGTGTGTGCACCATCACACTAGGCCTACACATATTTTAATTATATCTTTGAGTCCACTGACACCAGCCAAAGGCTGTTATATGAACAAATTTGAAAAGGCCCCAACAGACATCTCCAAAAGGCCAGTCACTAACTTTTGTCTTTAGATTTCACTGGAGATCCTTATAAAATATAATGCAGGTAAAAGCATACCTGAGAAATTGGTTTATGAATTCAGTTCCACAAGGGCTGCGTCTCAGAGGCGGAGCACTTGCCTAGCATACAAAAGGCCCTGCTTCTACTCACAGGTTCCAGTCTTGCTACAGTGAGACACTGTGAGGCACTATGTCAGGAAGGATGTTAGAATCATTACATGTGACACGATGAATCTCCCAAGGAAGTCTCAAGACTGAAGCCTACTGCTGGGTGGGAAGAGAAAAGATCAAACTTAAAGGTCCTTTTCCAGCTGTGACTCCAGAGACATACCAGACAAAGACCCAACAACTCTAAGATTCGGAATAAAGATGCTCCACCTAGCCTTTTACTCAGCAATACTACTGCTGCTCGCATAGCTGAGATTCTTCAAAAGCATTATCAGGAGAGACCAGTGAGCCCTGTGCCAATTACAGAGACCACCTAGGCACCCAGAGAAGGCGAACCCCACCACTATCTGCCAAGGCATCCAACCATAACTCAGACATTATTTTTAACTCCACAGCTTCTGTCCCCAGTGGTTACGTGACCTGATATGAACAGGCATCCAAGAGTTCAAATCTCTTCTTTAGAGATCATCTGGGCTTCTGAAGGCAATGAAAAATAATACTCTGGGCAGGAGATATGGCTCAGCAGTTAAAGGTGCTTGATTGCAAAGCGTGACAGCTCAGGTTCAAATCCCCAGTACCCTCATAAAATAAAGCCAGATGCACAAAGTGGTGCATGCATTTGGAATCCGTTTATAGTGGCAGGAGGCCCTGGTGTACCCATTCCCTCTCTCTCTCTCTCTCTCTCTCTCTCTCTCTCTCTCTGCAAATAAAATATTTAAAAATAATAATACTTTCATTGAATAACCTCATCTGGATTGTGTCTTTTTGGAAATCACCACGTAGTCAAGACTGACCTTGAATGCCTGATCCTCCTGCCTCTTTGTCTTGAGTGCTGGGATTACAAGCATGCATTAACACCTGGATCTTAGCTGTGTGTCCAGACATCGTGGTACTCACTCCTTGCCCCCCTTGAAGATGGCCTAATGACCAGAGGCAGAGACCAGGACCCTGCAAACCTTTTTTCCTAATGGTGACATCACCGCTGTCCCATGGCTCACCAGCCTTGGGGTCTTTCTGCAGGCTCCAAAGCCAGTGTGGGGCCAGCCTCCAAGTCTGCGCCAAGGCAGGGGATTGCTCTTACCCTTTCCGATGTGCCTCCTGGTGTTTTCTATCGTGGAGTTTCTGTTTACATTCGAAAGAAGTCCCAGGCAGAACCTGTTCCTGTTGTTGGAAGGGTCAGTGAAGCCATCTATGAGCACGCTCCGGGAGGAGGCCTGGAACGTCTCCCCCACGCGATTGTTCAGTTCATAGTAGGCAACTGAGCACCAGTGCTGGGGCTCCTCGTAACAAACGTGCCGGAAGTCTGAAAGAGAGAGAGAGAGAGAGAGAGAGAGAGAGAGAGAGAGAGAGAGAGAGAGAGAGAGAGAGAGAGAGAGAGGAGAGAGAGAGAGGGGAGAGAGAGAGAGAGGAGAGAGAGAGAGAGAGAGAGAGAGAGGCTTTTTAACCAGAAAGTTGGCTGTAAGAGCAGGTTCATTCTTTTGCAATCGCTAAGGAAGCTGTTTGGGGTTAGCTCATTGGTCACGGCATGATCTTTGTGAATTTCCCATGGTTAGGGCATTTGGAAATATTTTTATTAGTAATAAGGATCCAGGGAAAAGACAACAGGAACAGACTGACATAAGACATCATCACCCCTAAAGGAAACAGAGCTAGAAGGAAGTTTCCAGATCACCTCATCTTCATGAGAATAATAGTCTCTTAGCGTAATTGAGCTAAACGGAATCCCTATGCCAAAAGGTATAATTCTCTAACAAACTAACCATAAAAAATAATGGGCTCTTTGCTGTCAGACTGCCACCACCATGGGTCACATGCACACCTCTAGGAAGGGCCGGTCTCAGTTGGCTTTGTCCTAGGCCGCAGTGTACCTACACAGCTAAAGCTGACGTCTGATTGGCTCGCTACTATAAGACCAAGTGGGTCCTCCCCCCATCATCATTGGAGATATGAGTCAACCCCAGCCTCTGCCCTAGTGGTATAAATTTGTCATATGAACTCCAGCAATAAAATCACTTGAAATAATTTTAAAATATAAAAAAATAAAATGTACTAAATCTAATTTTATTTTCAAAAGAACAGATACACCTTTATGTCGAGGGATCACATCTCTGTGTGCACATGGAATATCTAGTTCCATATGGCTTACCAGTATTTTAAGGAGAACTGGCTAGTTAGGGAACTTGTGAACATTATGTTTTCACCCACAATGTTCGTGCTAAAGGAGTTCCCCTTCTTTCAGGAACACCTTTACTATTTGTCTATTTTTCTAGTCATATTATTTTCTTGACCTCGAATATGCCAATAATCCTTGAATCTAGAACGTGTCCTGACCAAGCATTAAAATATGTTTATGAGGCAGATAAATGATGGGACACCATTTGAATTACAAAGGATCTGACTTAGGGAAGAGTGGCTTTGCCCTGGCACACTCCAAAGAGCAAGCTCCTTTCGACCTGGCTCAAACGTGCCCTTACACCAATAGCCTCAGCATCGGCTGGGGGCCTGAGGACAGAAGTTCTTAGAACCCACGCCAGATCTGCCATGGGCACCTACATCCACACAAAACTGACACCTGGCTCGTGTGGACATTAAACATGAACAACACTTACCCAGCCTATTATGATATAAAATAAAATTTTGCGAAACCCTCTTTCTATATTTTTAACAGCATCCCTCTACATAAAAAAGACATCACTATAGGGCTGGGGAGATGGCTTAGTTGATAAAATGCTTGTCCACACAAGCATGAGGACCTGAGGTGGGTTCCTTTGCCCATAAAAAAGCCAGGTATGATGGCATATACCAGTAACCCCTGCACTGGAGAGATGAAGACAGGAAACCCCTGGGGTTTACTGGCCGTTTAATCTAGCTGAATTTGTGACTTCTAGATTCAGGGAGAAACTTGACTCAAAAAATAAGGTAGAGAGTGATTGAGGAGGCGCCTCCATGTGCACATACATATATGAGCTTGCTTGCATACACCTGCACAGCACACACGTACATGCACAAGCGAGAAACAGCACTGTAAATCCAGAGCAGTCCCAGAACTTGTGAGGTTGGGGCAGGAGAATTGAGCGTTAATAGAGCATCCTGGGCTATACAGCAATATACTGACTCAAAAATCAAAGTAACAACAACAAAACCCAAAACGAAACAAAGCAAACTCTCAGAATCCCAAAGCCAAGCAAAGTGGCCTGAGCCTGTAGCCCTGGGTACTTGAGAAGCTGAAGCAGGAGGATTGCTGGAGTCCAGGAGTTTGAGGCCAGCCTGGGCAACATGATCAGATTCTACCTCAAACAACAAAGCCGCTGCTGCGGGGAGTGGTGGTGCACACCACACCTCTAATCCCAGCATTTAAGAGGCAGAGATAGGAGGAGTGCTGTAAATTCGAGGCCAGCCTGTAACTACAGATTGAGTTTCAAGTCAGCCTGGGCTGGAGTGAGTCCCTGCCTTGAAAAAAAAAAAAGCCACCGCTAACAATAACAACACACACACACACACACACACACACACACACACACACACACACACACACACTAGGTTGAAATAAAACATTAATTTAGTCTAGGAAGTAGGATGAGAAGGAAAACATTCATTCCCCAGTATTCAGGAATGCCAAACTTCAGCTGTGAAGCCCTGCTTCCCACTTCTTAAACCACACACAGAGTAGCAGGCCAGCACACTTTGGTTGTTTGCAGGAATGACTTTGGGCTGTGACCTCTGTCATTTTGTTCCCTGGGGTTTCAGGGTATAAGACAGCTGGTGTGTCCACTCCAAGAAAGCAGTAGAACAAAGAAACAGTCACACTGGTGGCTACACAGACAGTGACCTCCAGCTATTTGTTTGGAGGGCAGCGTTATGCCAATGCAAACCCACAGCAACAAAACCACACTTTTTGAAAGGACAGTCTCAGTGTCCTACCAAGGAAATTGGTTGATCTGCGCTCCCCACCAATAGGTCAACCAGTTGTCACTCCGCCATGAGTTAATACTTAGCACAAATGACTTATGACAAGAGATTTACATCTGTGAGGTGTTCTCTGAGCCTCTCTCTTGTCTGGCTTGTGAAACACAAAGAAGCCTGACTTGTTCAGGATGAGTTTAACATTCAGTTCCCACGTTGCTGTTGATTAAATAGTGGCCACAGGGATGACCTGCAGGGAGATACTTCAAGCTATGGCTCTAAAACAGAACAACAGCAGCTTAATTATATCTCTTAATTATATTTCTCCCCAGAAATCAGGTCTCTAATTGAAGTATGCATTCAGTAGTAAGCTGATCAGGAAATAATAGGTAGTATAATAAAAACCCCAAGGGAAGGAAAGCTGCTTCCTTTGGGTCCATGTCTAATGTGAGTTCAGAAGGGCCTCACTAGGCTGCTGGAGTTCAGGTCGGAAGGATCTGCTGTGCTGAACTGGATTGTCCACACAAGCAGTTCTCACACTCAAGGGTGCACAAAAGTGCAGATTCCTGGTCTCACCCTCAGCAATTCTGATGCAATAGGTCAGCCATGGATAATAGACCCTGTCACACTTCTAACGCAGAGGTTCATGGACTCCCCCCACCTACCCACCCACCCAGGAAGCCAAGGATAAGGTGTTTCCTTATGAGAAGATGGACTGTCACCCTGGTGAAAAAGTTATAAGGCAAGGTGGCCCTTTTGAAGGTCCTTGAATAAATATACTTAGAAAATTAAGGAGCTGAAAAGAGAGTTAGCGGGGCTGGAGAGATGGCTTAGTGGTTAAGGCATATACCCGCAAGGCAAAAGCAGAAGGACAGGAGTTTGAATCCCCAGTACCCATGTAAAGCTAGATGCACAAGGTGGCACATGTGTCTCTGGAGTTCATTTGCAGTGGCTGGAGGCCCTGGCATGCCTGTTTTCTCTCTCTCTCTCTCTCTCTCTCTCTTTCTCTCTCTCTTTTTCTCTTTCTCTCTCCCATAAATAAATAAAATATTTAAAAAGAGAGTTAGCTACCACTCCTATACAGCAGAAGGAAGTGGAAGTCAGACTCAACACACACTTGCCTACTAAGGTTCATAACAGCATTATTCCCCATAGCCAAAAGGCAGATACGATCCAAATATCCAATAACTGATGAATGGTTTATTTGATGGGCATATCCATTCAATAGGACAGACAGTAGATACAAAAAATGAACTACTGGTATATATTAGAATACACTTTGGAGATACTGCTAACTGAAATAAGTCAAGCACAAAAATACAAGCACTGTATGCCCACCTTAGAAGAGGTACCTAGAATGAGCAAATTCATAATGACAGAAAGTAATCAGAAGTTACCAGGGCCTGGAGATAAGGGAAATGGGTAAAGAGTTTCTGTTTGGGAGTTGAACAATATTGTGACTGGACGTACTGCCACTGTATTCAACTCATAAATAGCTAAAATGGTTATGATAGATTCACTTACCACAACTGGCCAAAGAAATCTATGTAAAACTTATCACTGGATTATATACTTGAAATGGGTGAATTTCATGGTATGAGAATTCCATCTCAGAAGTTTTATTATTTTCAGAGGCTGAACCAGTTAATCTCAAAAGTTCCTTTTGCTCTTACTTGTCTATGGGTCTGTTATTTGGGTTGGCATCTTACTATTAATCCTTCAAAAGAGAGGAGTTTCTTTACAATGAAAAGGGTTATTCCTTCTCTGAGAAACAGACGGGCTTTTCTTCATTGCTGGCCTTTGTGGATATGAAGAGAAAGTAAAGAACATAGACCTGTTATTGTAACCAGGGGTGGAACACGAAGTCAGTACAGGAAACCTTTCATAGCACCCATGTGGTAGGCCAATATATACCTTGTGACATAATTATCCTGTCCTCACACAACAATGCCCTCAAATGGACATGGATTTCTGTCATGCTACTTTCTTTGTGTTTTCTCTTTTTGTTTTTGTCTTGTTTGGGGTGACAAGGTCTGTATGCAGCCTAAAACTGACCTAAATTCCATGCGTAGCCCACGCTGGCCTCTAATTTGTGACCCTGCCCCCACCTCCCAAGTGCTGGGGTTACAGGCGTCCTGTGTGAGCGATGACTCCTGAGAGTCCATCCAGCACCCCCATCATAAGTCCCAACAACTCTTCCTCGGTTCACTCTCTTTATGACCTCACATCTTACTTTGGTTCAGTTCCTTTCATTTCTTGTCTGGCCTCTACTTTAGTTGCAGATCTGGTTCCAGGAGCATTTTCTAGAACCACTGCCTCTCCAAGGCCAGCCACCCCAGGCTTCATCATCATGCCCACCGCTGGATACTTAGCAGGTGCATGGTCATGACTTATTGAGTCCAGAAGATCATATCTGTAAGCTATGAGTTCTAATACCATGTTCCAAACACCTGCAGAGTAACGACATTGTGCAATAAGCAAGCAGTGAACAAACAGGACATTTCCGGCGCTGCACTGCTTATAGAGCAGAGAAAGGACTGCATAACCTAATGGGTTAGATATCCAAACGGGTTTATATGACTGTTGCTAAAGAGGAAGAAAGTAAGTGGAAGGAGGATGCTTCTTACCTTCCACATTTTATAAGTTCTTTGAAGACAGGGAAAATACCTTTTTCAGAAACCTAGGGCAGGGCTTGCATATGGTAACAGTTTATAAATATCGATTACATGGATTTATGAATAAGTGAGGCAGAATGTAGCAGCTGGCACTGACTGTACTTATGCAGGCCTTTGGGAGCTTGTTAGCTCCAGATATTATTTAGCTCACATTTAAGAGGTTTATAGAAATCTCTTCTTTGAGTCTCGATTTCGAAGGACTTCACAGACATTGTGCCACCTATAGCAAGTGCGAGGTTCTCCCCTCCTCTTGCATGTGCTTTCCAATCGGTTCCTGAAGAGCTCTCTTCAACCTGCCTTCTGGGCTTCAGCGCACACACACACACACACACACACACACACACACACACACACACACACACACACAGAGAGAGAGAGAGAGAGAGAGAGAGAGAGAGAGCACAGTCTTGAGCTGAGGATGCCCTGTGCACACACCTGTTGTCGCCAAGGGCTCCCTTTGATTATGGGGGGAAGGCAGCTAAGCAAAAGCCTAACTCTGATCCTCCATATTGCCTGCTCTCAGGTCATGTCTCCCTTCTTGGATTAGAGCATCTGAATCTTACTTGTGCACTCAGAAAAGTGGCGCATCCCTGTAGCCCCAGCCTTCCGAAAAATGAGGCAGGAAACTTGAAAGGGACAAGAACCTGCTTCAGAAAAAAACAATCTATGCAAACAAAAAAAAAATACTTTGGAAGTGCTGAGAAGAAGTGGTAGTTGAATTCTCAAGTTCTCGTCACTAAATGAGACCTACCCTCCAAGACTCGGGGCTCATGATGGGAGGGCTGGAGGTGGGGAGAGCGCTTTGGAATGCTGTCTTATGTGAATAACCACGTGAAGTGGTTATTACAGTCATGACCTCAAAGCAGCCATCATCACGTGCACAACACCTGCATGATATGGGGGTCCTCAACATGTCATCATGGATAGAGGGCCAACCCCCCTCAAAATAGCAGAGAGGATTAGTTAGAAGAATGGGTTCAGTGAAAGGGAGATGAGGGAGGGAGGCCCAAATGTATCATGCACATGCATGAGAACTGCGAATTAAAAGTTTTTAAAAGACTTTGGAAATTTCCAGGGATGGTGTTGAAATCCATTCCAACAGAGGATCAGAAGCAATAAACAGAATAACAACACTTATCTGCAGACCTGCTCCAAAATGGGCCCAGTCCTGATCCTCCATGGGGGATGAGTGGATCCAACAGCCCCTATGAGATTTCTCTACGCACTGCAAACACTATAGGAACATCAGTTGCAATGACTACAATTATGATCAACCACCACGGGTCCCATAGACCATGGCTCTCACTGACCTGAGTGTTGATAAGGACTTTCTGGCTCAGAAGGACTTCCTGGGGAGTGGGGGTAGCTGGCAGAGCATGGGGACTGTGGGAACACGTGGCTGGGTGAGGAGGGCAGTGCAGGACACAGAGGCTGCTGGAAAGAGTCCGGGTAGGTGGCATTGTGTGGCATGAGCGGCTCGCTGTGCAGGGAGGCGCTGCGGAACTTGGCCAGGAGGCTGAGCTGGGGGTTGTATTCACTGTGTCTTGGCACCAACACTGGAGGCAGCACTAGAGAAGGAGAGAGAGAGAAAGAGAGAGAGCTGAACTTTGCCCATCTGGACAGATAGAGGGGGCACTGATTAGTTTCACTGGACCATTTGTGAATGACAGAACTGTTCTTCCTTTGGGAACTGCCCCTTCACGACCTTCTACTCATGGTAAAACTGTTCATGAATGTCCCATCTCCACCCAAGATTATAGGAACTTTTCTGAATCAACAACCTTCCCCCTTGCCACCTGCATTGTAAGCAGAAGGTCACAATTAATGACAGAGTTCAGAATTAGATTTTTTTCAGGTCATCGAGACTGCCTATTCACTTGTGATGATCTAATCCTTGACTTTATGGGGACCCGTGTGTTTGCATCTTCTTTTAAATTCTGTGGATCAAGCCTTTTTTTTAAAAAAAAAAAACAGAAATTGGTTTTTATTGCTTACAGTGAAACCCTAAGAGAGGTCCAAAATGTTTTTCTTCACAGATCATGTTGAATTATTTAGAGGATCAGCCTCAAGTTCAGGCTCATTGACGAAACAACGGTATTCTACTGCCCTCTAAAAGCAAGACCAAGTAAGGAAAACACAATTGCTAAGTCATAGGGAAAGTGCTGAGTCATGGGGAAAGTGGAAAAGTAAAGAAGAAAATGATCTGCAGCAACAGGAAATTAAGTTTGCTCGTTTTAGTGGGTTCTTTCTGGGATTCCATTCTTGTTCTTTATTCATTTATTTTTGTAGTATTAGAGAAGGAACCAAGGGCCCTCCCACATGCTGGGTGAGCACTCCATACCCAGCCTTCTGTTTATCTTTTATTTTGAGACAAGGATATCATTAATGTTATCCAGCCTGCTCTTCAACTCACTATATAGCCCAGGTAGGACTTGAACTTGAAATCCTTTCACCTCAGCCTCCTGACTAGCTGGGATTAATAAGACTGTACCATCAGGCCCAGCCTGGGTTCAATTTCCATTCTTTAAAAAATGGGGGCTGGAGAGATGGCTCAGCAGTTAAAGGCACTTGCTTGCAAAGCCTGATGACCCAGGTCTGATTCCCCAGTACCCACTTAAAGCCAGATACACAAAGGGTTGCATGTGTCTGGAGTTCATTTGCAGTGGCTGGAGGCCCTGGCGCTCCCATACTCTTTGTGTTCTCCCTCTTTCTTTCTCTCCCTCCCTCCCTGCCCTCTCTTTCTCTTTCTCTCTCCTTGCAAATAAATAAATACAAATATGTAAAAAGTAATATGAAGAGTTGGTGCTGGACAAATTGATCATTGGTTAAAGGCACTTGCTTTCAAAGCCTTCCAGCCTGGGTTAAATTAGACCACATAAACCAAATGCAAAAAAGTGGCACAAACATCTGCATTCATTTGCAGAGGCAAGAGACCCTGGCATGACCACACACACACACACACACACACACACACACACACACACACACACATATACACACACAACATATGCAAATTAATAAATCTTCAATAATAATAACAAATAATACTAATATGAAGGGGCTGAGAAGATGTCTCAGCAGTTAAAAGTGATTGCTTGCAAAGCTTGCTGGCTCAGGTTCAATTTCCAAGCCCACCCACATAAACCAGGTGCAAGTGTCTGGTGTTCATTAGCAGTACCAAGCGACCCTGGCATACACACACACACACACACACACACACACACACACACACACACAAAAGAATGAATAAATAAATAAAATGAATGCTATGAAAGCTCTTGATCCTGAATCACACATAATACACAATACATTCACATTCTATTTTTAAAAATATTTTATTTATTTATTTGAAAGAGAGAGAGAGAGACAGATAGAGAGAATAGGTGTGCCAGGGTCTTCTGCCACTGCAAATGAACTCTATAAATATGTGACACTTTGTGCACCTGGCTTACATAGATATTAGGGAATCAAACCTGGGCCATCAGGCTTTGCAAGCAAGTGCTTTTAACCACTGAACCATCTCTCCAGCCCCTACATTCACATTCGTAAGGTAGCAGGTGCTACCACTCCTCTTTTGTTAAATGATGTGTAAAGAGAATTCAAAGGGAAGTAGAAAAGAATGCAAGAAAGTTAAAGCATGCTATGAACACATCAGATTTACCAAGAGCATGGAACCTTCTAATTGCTTTCTAAGACAGATCCCTGAATGAAGGGGCAAGTTTTGGGTACCTAAAAGGTGATCTATCAACAACTGATGTGGACTGGGCAATGTGGTGGTTTAATCCAAGTGTCCCCCTTAAACTTGTGTTCAGAATGCTTGATCCCCAGCTGATGGCAATTTTGGAATTGGAACCTTGTTGGAGGTATGTTGTAGGGGACAGGCTTATGGATGTCATAGCCAGCTTTCTTTTACCAGTGTTTACACCTTCCTGCCACTGTTTGCCACCTGCTATGGCAGAGGTGATGTCCAGCCTCTGCTCATGCCATCATTTCCCCTGCCATCATGGATCTTCCCCTCGAGTCTGAAAGCCAAAATAAACCCTTTCCTTCCACAAGCTGCTCTTGGTCAGGTTCTTTCTGGCAGCAATGAGAAAGTTCACTGCAACAGACACGAATACTTATCCAGCAATACAGCAAGATGGCTTGGGCTTTGCACCCAGACAACACTGTCCCCTAACAGGACATGGATGAGTTCCCTGAGCTAATGTGCCCTGTGTTTCTGGTATGAAGCACATGGCCAATGGGAAAGTCATGGCTCTTATAAAAACCTCCTAGAAAGCCACATGGATACCCACCCCAAAGAGAATGTCATTACTTCTCAAGTACAGTATCTGTTCTTATTAGTTTAGTATCTGAAATATTCTCTATACAAAGAGAATTTCAGGAAAATTGTCACACCAGTGTAAAGAAACACAAACAAACTCCACACAAAAGGGAGTGGGGCTAAATGGACATACCAATGTGTGAAGAGTTTTGAAGCAGTGTTTTTCAATATTTAAATTTTTTAATTTAAGTATTCAAGGACTAGGACTGTAGCTCAGTGGGGGAGCCCTTATCCAGCACGTGAAAGGCCCTGGATCAAATCCCCAGCCCTGAAGGAAAGCTGGAGCTGAGCTGGAGCTCTGTGGCAAAGCGGTTGCCTAGTGTGTGGAGCCCCGGATCCATCCCCCAAAGCAAAATAAATCAAACAATGATTTATTATTAATGACCACAATGGTCCATCTTCCCTCATGCTATTATTTTAGTCCTGAAATAACTTTCAACAACTTTCATTGGCTGTTTTCAAACCCCAAACTGGGCCACCTTCCATGTACCTGAGATTAGCCAGAGGAACCCTAACCCTTTCTTCCGCTTAATACCATACGGTTCACTTACTTATTGGACTTGGGGTGGAGGGACAGTGTGTTTACTTTTTACAGTTAATCATCATCAAGCCATTCTAAGACCTTTCAAATCTCTTAAGAACTAGGAAGAGATTAGGAAGAATCCTAAACCCATGTGAATAAACTGCATTTTTCAAAATCATACTAAGCTTGTGTGTACATTGAAATGATAATGTCTAAAGACAATTTTTGTGACTTCCCATTTTGGATTCAGTCCATAACCTCAAACTGCCCTCTCCTCTCCCCCTCGCAGCCCCCCATCCATCTCTTTCTCTCCTCTTCGTATTGGTGCCCCATCATCATTCTCCTACTCGTCTCGACAAGGCAGCAAGTCTGGATGTGACAGCAGGCACCCACCTGGGGTCTCCACGCGGCGGTAATGGTAAGGGTTAATGCACACCTCCTTCTGCTTGGAGCCAAAGGGGAACTCGCAGCACTCCAGCGGCTTCAGCTCGTGGTGGGACTGCAGGTCGGGCCAGCGCCACACCCGGCAATAAATGACATGAGGCAGACCCTTACGGTGGGACACCTGCAGTCGCCCGTCCAGGGACCTGGGGATCGTGACACATTTGCTGGGTTGCCCTGGGGAGCTGAGTGCCCTCTCCAGCTCGTCCATGGCTCCTTTCTTCTTCTTTAGCTTCTTCACTAAAGAGTCCACCGCCTTCTCTGCCCACTTCTCCTCCTCATCTCCCTGCTTCCAGCCCAGCAGCCTCTTCACTGCGGGGCTGGTGAAGGAGAAGAGGGTGCTTATGGGGGTGCTGGGGTGCATAGGAGGAGGACTTCAGGCTCCGGCACACAGAAACCAGGCGTGGGCTTTCACAGCCTGCAGGGCCCTGGGTGGGTCTGCAGCAAGTGACTCTCCAGGGATGTCATACGGTCACGCCTGCCTTTTCTTCCAGAAGAAATGGGGATGGATTCGAGTTGGGAAGACCCTCTGAGGTCCTCGGATGGGCTGGTCAATTCTGAAAGATAAGACAAGACTTTGTGAGCCCTGAGGATAATTTCAAACAAGGATGCACTGTCCTAATGTCTTAACTCAAAAAAACTCTTGAGACAGTTTTGGACCCTACCCTTCTCTTTCTTCCCGAGTCCAGAACTTGATCAACAACTTCAAAATCTCTGATTCTAGAGTTTCTCTCTTCCTCTCTATTCCGTCCAATATCCGAGGTCCATCGGGACTCACTACCGCCACAATGACCTCTGGGTGGCATCTTTATTTTAAGCATTACAAGCAGCCACCATGCCCACCTGGCATTTATGTGAGTTCTGGGGGTCTAAGCCTGGGTCCTCTAGCAATTCTCTAGTCATCTCCCAATTTTGTAAAAACTGTTTATCTACTAATCACATACAGTGAAAACCAAAGTCTGCATACTGCGGCTGTATTGGGACCAGGTGCACCTGTTGAAGTTGCTTGTGGCACATGGGGCTGATCTGAACAGAAAACCTCTGATGGATGAGACACCCCTTGATGTGTGTGGTGATGAGGGGGTACAGGCTAAGCTCCTGGATGCACTCCTGTGGACCCAGGGCCACCAGCATTCCCTGACGCACCTCTACACCAACCTGTACCACAAGGACCCAGCACACCAACCTGTACCGCAAGGAGCATGCCCAAGAAGCCATAGTGTAGCAACAGCCCCCAATCACCAATCCAGAGCCACCAGAGGACAATGAGGACCGCCAGACCTATGCTGAGCCACAGCTGCAGTCCCCAGAGAAGGACAGCCCTGAAGTGGCCAGGCCACACAATGGCCAAGTATCCCCCCCCCCCCAGGACAGCACCTGTACTCAAAATGGCTGGACTGGAGAGTCTCCTAACAACTCAGCCGCCTGGACAGCAGTACCCCTGATGCCCTTGTCCGGGACAAGTCCCAGAACACTTTGGCAGAGCTTGGTGACAGAGAGCCGCTGCCAAGGTTCAGCGATAAATGTGAATACAAAAAAAATACTCTTAGCATCTGTGCTATTCTGCCCCCAAACCAGCTGTACTCTTCTGTTAGAAATGATTTTTCTTCAGCTTGGAGAGATGGCTCAGCGGTTAAATTGCTTGTTTCCAGAGCCTAACTACCAGAGTTCAATTCTCCAGTGCCTATGTAAGCCAGATGCACAAAGTGGCACATGCATCTGGAGTTTGTTTGAAGTGGCTGGAGGCTCCGACACACCCATTCTCTCTCTATCTCTCTCTGCTTGAAAAATCAATAATATTTTTTAAAAAGAAATGATTTGTTCCTTTAATTTACTTATTTGGCATGTGTTGTGTGTGCATGCACGGTCACATGTGTGAGTCCCAGGACTACTTGTAGGTCAGCTCTCAGCACCCACCTCATTGGAAGCAGGGTCTCTGTGTTGTTCACTGCTCAGCTCTGGAGCTTTGAGGAAATGCTCCTGTCTCCATCTCCCTTCTCACAGTAGAAGCACTAGGGTCACAGAAGCCCACCACAGCATCCAGTTTTCATGTAGAGTCTGGGGATTCGAACTCAGATACTCAGAGTTGCATTTTATCCACTGAGCCATCTCCCCAGCCCTCAGCTGTATTCTTCATCCTCACCCAATGGACACATTTCTTTCCTGTAACTCACACGTTAGAATTTCCTGAGGTAGAGCCGCATTTCCTCTTCTTTGAACAGGCTGGCTCAAACAAAACCTTCTCTGTCCAGATTTCAGAAACCAGTTGTGTTTTTCATGTGTGAAGTGGTTTTGGGTCACACTGTGATATTCACGTGTGAAGGGGCTCCAGGTCACACTGCGATGTTTATGTGTGAAGTGGTTCCTGGTCACACTGTGTTCATGTGTGAAGTGGTTTTGGGTCACACACACTATGGAGCAAGCAGACTCAGTACAAGTAACTCAGAAATCCCCAACAGCTGATTGTATAATATGCATTAAACATCATTTTCTCCTTTGTGTCATATTGCAGGGAAATTTATCCCTTCCTGAGTTCCATTGTATAAACTTTCTTTTTGCAGTGCTGGGGCTCAAAGGCAGGGCTGGAACAGCATAGAGTAGAGTCCCACCACTGGACTGCTCCCCCAGACTTTAAACTTACTTTTATGTTTGTTTGGTTTGGGGGATTTTTTATGGCTTTTCAAGGCAACATCTTGCTCTAGCCCAGGCTCCCCCAGACTTTAAACTTATTTTTATGCTGGTTTGTTTTGCGGGGATTCTTTTTAATGGTTTTTCAAGGTAGAGTCTCACTCTAGCCCAGGCTGACCTAGAATTCACTCTGTAGTGTCAGGCTGGCCTCCAACTCACGGTGACCTTCTTACCTCAGCCTCCAGAGTGCTGGGATTAAAGACGTGTGCCAACATGTCCAGCTTTTGACAAGAGTGGTGTTTGATCCCCAGCTCTTAGCATCTCCTTCCACAAAATTGCTGATCCTAAATGAGCAGAATGTGATGCTTGCATCGCTTGATGCCAGACATGGTTCTTATTTAGGTCTGTTAAGGAGTCAAGTGTGGCGAAAAGGAGACGGAACAGCCCGGGCACCAGTTTGACTTGTGCTGAGTTTTATTTAGAAAGGTTCAGTTTGTGACAACAATTGTGAATGGAGAACGTATAGTTAAGTCACTGGGCTCAAGCTGAGTTTACTCCATCTAGACATGCTGCCTCCCGGCAGTGGCCAAGGTGTGAGGAGCTTTCAGAGACAGAGTGGGACACCAGGGACATGAGCCACCAAAGAGCTGTGCATTCTGCTTGGGTTTCTGTGGATCTGTTATAAGTGACTTAAGGCATAAATCTGTACTTTCAGGTTAGCGGCAAAGAAAAAGCCTTTTATAAACATGTTTAGCAGAGTTCAACAAAATATACCTTTTAAACACTTCTTGTTCCATGGAGCAAAATAACAGTGCCATTAACTGGAGTTAGGTTTTTTGTTTGTTTATTTGTTTTTCAACTGTAGGCTCCTATCTACTAATGTCACGGAACACCAGCTTATTGGAACAAAATAGCTTTTGTAAAACCAACAAAACAAAACTGACCAATGTAGGCAGCAAACAAAGAAAGAGGAACTATAATTGTGTTTATAATAGGATGGTTAAAACTTTCATTCAAAGATATGTGTCCTCAAACCAGGGGTGGTGGCACACACCTTTAATCCCAGCACACGGAGGCAGAGGTAGGAGGATCCCTGTGAGTTTGAGGCCAGCCTGAGACCACTTAGTGAATTCCAGGTTAGCCTGGGCTAGAGCGAGACCCTACCTTGAAAAACAAAACAAAAAAAGATATGTGTACTGAAGTAAGACGTTGCTCCTAAACCCATTTCTTCAAAGCATCTGAGGTTTACATTGAGTGATGCCCAGGGGTCACCATCCTTCCTCTTCCCTTGAGAAAATCCCAGCTAGGACACAATCCAGCATCGGAAAAGCCTTGGATCTCGTACTCTGATCTCACTTCTACACTTCATGTACTCCTGGTAGTCCCAAGGTGACTCACACACTAAGATTTTCTTTCTGTGGGGAAGCTCCTATCCCATTAAGAGGAAGCCCTTACACTACGGGAGGCCCTGCAGAGTGAAATTTAGAATCAGAAGGCTAAATTCAAATTCAAAACTGTGGTCTCCAAATAGAGTAGGAAAAAGAAAAAAAAAACATCCAAAAGTTAAGATGTAAATCAGGGCGACTGGTAGATACACAGATTTCAAAATATTATTTTCTCTACTTGTCTGTTTGATGTATTTTTATTGCAAAGTGTTACAAATGAATCAAGCTCAGACTCTCATGAGCAGTAAGGTTCTTGTCTATTCTAATAGCTTGGATTTGCCCGGGCTGAGCAGTTTGGGGTCTGAAAAGGCTATTCCATTCTCATTCTCCAGGTATTTCACTAGAAGAACAAGGGACTCTTGTGTGTTTCCAGCTGGTCACCACACTAGTATTAACAGTTCAGGTCCCTCCTGCCTATGTTTGTTCAGCAGTGCCAACCTGCTTCCCGAAGCTTCCACTGTGGGAGAACAGATTGACCTCCTGACAGAGCTTCCTGCCCAGCACTCTCATGGGTCATGAAGAAAACTGTTGTCACAAGAGTGGAGCGGACAAGCAATATTGTCTGCAGTTGCCTGGATCTTATGAAGTAGGAATAAAAACACAAATGAGGTACCTTGAATGTGCAGGAGGCATTGATACACTAAAGCACAACCAGCTAATTCCTTCAGAGTATCACTCGAGCTACGGAGAAGAGGAAGAGGAGGCTTCCCTTGGCTCAACCCAAAGTTTCCAGAAGGATTCCTGCCAGGACAGCTGAGCTGCACTTCGAGAGATAAAGTGGATTAAACACACTGACTGAGCTGGGGGTGGTGGTTCGTGCCAGTCTGGGCTACAGAGTGAGATTCAGGTCACCTTTGGCGAGGGTGAGACCCTGCCTCAAAAAAAAAAAGTATATCAACTCAGCAGGTTAGAATAAGTTCCCAAGATGTGTGTGTGTGTGTGTGTGTGTGTGTGTGTGTGTGTGTGTGTGTGTGTGTGTGCTTTGAATCTCACTTTATAAGAGGGCTGTGGACCGATGTCGAAGCCCAACTGTGTGAACTTGGACAAGTCATGTGGCTTCTCTGGATCAATGCAGACCCCTCCCTGGGCTTGGCCCCCCTGGCAGGGGTCTGTATTGGTGATTGAGTGTTGCTGGCTGGTCGTGATGTGTGGAATTACATGACTCACTCACAGCTACAGCAAGGGCATCAGGAGGTGAGACCATGCACAGCACCCCATGGCAGAGCTCTGGAATAATCAACAGCTCATTTTCCAGGGACATCAAATTGGTCCTTGAAGAACAAATGTCATATATCCACATGATACAACTTCTACTTTGCTTTCTTGGGTTTCTTTCTAGAATTATGGTTATTAGTGCAGAGGCGTAAGAGTAAAAATGTATTTTTGGTATGACAGTGTGAAAGCAATTTGTTTGTGCGCTGACTGGTTTCACAACCAGAGACCCTGCGGGTGCCTTCTGTTCAACACAACAGACAGAGAGGAAAATGCCAGGGCCTTGCTGTCTCTGGCTCACTCTCGGCTTGCTCCTCACACATCCAGCAGGAAAACAACACTTCTTTTTTGTTGTTGTTTGTTTGTTTGTTTGCTTTTCAAGGTAGAGTCTCTCTCTAGCCCAAGCTGAGCTGAAATTCACTGCGTAGTCTCAGGGTGGTCTCAAGCTCACAGTGACACCTCTCTGTTTTGCAAGGACCCATGGATTACATAATCATCTCAAAGGGACATCATTGCTTAGTTTTTAAAAAGTCAGATATCCATTTTGACCCTCTACCCTATGGCCAGTGTTGATTACACATCAGTATCCCTTCTACAAGAAAAAAAAAACACCTTATTGCCCAAACTTAGAATCTGAACACATTTACGAAAATAATACTTTACCCCCTTCAAGAAATAAACTGCCTCCTTGACCACTTTAATAGTGCATTTTCCACAACAGTAATTAAAAAAGATAATAAGAAGTGCTTTTAAAGTATAAACCTAGGTCCAAAAGAACATCCAAGAAACTCTTGGTTGTTAGTATCACTGTTATTATAAATGTCTCACTATTATGTACTTAAAATGAAACTGGGCTTCACACACACACACACACACACACACACACACACACACACACTTACTTGATCAAGTTCTGTTTGTGCTCAGTTAAGCTAGCCTGCCATCCAAATGATTGGCCATGAGAAGTCTGTACTATAAAATATAAATAACTACTCACGCACATACCACCTTAGTATTCCGCTGTTGGATAAACCCAAGAATGGTTTCGTGACTTCTCTGGACAGGATGCTTTCTCATTGGTCCAAGTTTTGCACATTCTATGAAGGGAGAGTCCTCTCTCTCAGATATCCTAGTGTGCCTCTTGTTACAATGTGGAGGGATTTCAGAGTATATGTGGACGTACCAATACAGATTTTTCAGAGATAGTCCATGGATTTTTTTTTATTCTCAAAAGAGCCTGTGATACCTGCTTCCCCCCCCAAAAAAAATACTAATAAGGAGGTCTTAAAAGAATAAGGAGAGGGCTGAAGAGATGGCTTAGCAGTTAAGGCGTTTGCCTGCAATACAGAAGGACCTGAGTTTGATTCCCAAGTGCCCATGTAAACCCAGATGCACAAGAGGGGGCATGTGTCTGGAATTCATTTGCAGCAATACATTCTATCTCTCTCTGTCTCTCTCTCTGTCTGCCTCTCTCTCTCAAATAAATAAAAATATTTTTTAAAAAAAGAATAAGGAGAAAGTAAACAAACAGCTGACTACACTGGACACTGATCTGGAGATGGATGGAATGAGAGAGAAGCAAGACAGAGTGAACCCAGATCAAAGACAGAAGACAGCACAGTGTCAGCTGCAGAGGGCACGCAGGATCAGTGCACTGGGCTTTGTTTTTCTTAAAGATGGGGATTTTACCGGGCATCCTACAGAGGGAGGGGAGATGATCAATTTGAAAGAAAAAAGACTTGATCTTCACGACTTCACAGTGCCTGAGAATACCTACTCAAGACCTTCATAATAGGAGGAAAAGATGATGACACTGAAACAAAATAGAGAGTGAGAGGGGGAGGGGATATGAGGGTGGGTGAAGAGAGGGAATTAAAATGGTTTATTGCTTATAATGATGGAAGCTATCAATAAAAATTTTTAAGAGACTGATTCGTGTTGCAAAAGATAAAGGGAGAGAGGAAAGGAGGGAGGGAGGAGGGAAAGAAGGAACCTGACAGAAGAAGAGAGAGCAGATATAGGCAGGCTTGTCCAGTCAGTCACAGGAAGATCCTAAGGTCTCACTGAATTGAATGAGGCCAACAGGAGGGAGAAGGAAATCAGGACAAGGAAGGAATCGATGGAAAATCAGAGTGTACTGGATAGAAAGTCATAGGTAAGCTCTGCCGGGCTGGGAGGGCAGCTTGCACACACAGATAAGGACAAGACCTCTGTGAGGATCACATTCCTCCAAGGGGATTCATAAAATGTAGTCCAGCCCTCAGAAATGAGCACTGCTGGTTTGGATTGACCAGTCCAAAACCTGAGACCCCCGTGACTGGACTCGTGTCCCTTATACATAGAAGGTGGTACAAAGAAACAGGACAGACAGATAGGTGTCAGGTGCTTATGAATCACAAAAATGTCACTGCAATCAAATCTCAAAATACATATCAAGCCAGGCATAGTGGCGCACACCTTTAATCCCAGCACTTGGGAGGAAGAGGTAGGAGGATCGCTGTGAGTTCAAGGCCACATAGTGAATTTCAGGTCAGCCTGGGCTAGAGTGAAACCCTACCTTGAAAAACAAACAAAAAGTATATCAGTCACATTCCTACTACAACTGGCAGTTCCCTCAAGTGGCAAACAACATTACAGACTATTTTCTGTGATGCACATATCACTTTATTTGCCAGCAAAGAAGCCAGAAGAAGGTCAGAAATGGCAACAAGGATGCTGATATTTAGACACAATGACTAAATCAATTGTCTTTGGAACCTGTAGCAGTTACCTTCTCACTGCTGAGACAAAACACCAACCTGAAGCAACTGATGGGGGAAAGGGCTCATTTGGGCTTTGCAGTTTCAAGAAGAAACTGCATCATGGTAGGGGAAGCATGGCAGAGCAGGCATCCAGGGCATCACATCTTGTCACAGCAGCAGGAGGGAAGTAGTCTGAGTGAGCAAGCTCTGAGCACCTAACTGGGTTACTCTAAGTGACATGTCTCCAGCAAGGATCTACCTCCCAAAGGCTCCATCAGTTGGTGACTAAGGATGAGGAGGGTTAATCACAAACACTTGGGGACACTTAACATTTAAACTAGCACAAACACTTTTAATATAACAGCTTCATGGAAAGGACTGGATATCAGCCTATCGGCATCCCTGAGATGATGCCCAAAAGGTACACACATCCACCGTCTTTGGCAAAGGAAAGGCAGCTGGGAGAGAAGCAGCAGGAAGAAGACACTTCACTTTGTATTCTCCATCCAAAGGGAAATATCTCTCAACTCTTGGGAAAAAAATCCCAAGAGAAAACGGAGAAGAGGAGCTCAGAAGAGTGGGGAATTTTCTGACCTTGGGTTTTCTAAGCACTGATTCAGAAGAAAATTAGAAAAACCACACTTGAATTTGTTCTTGAGTAGGTTGTTTTGTTAATCAGAGTTAATTCTTGTATCTCCTTTTCAACACTTTCTGAAGAAGTTCCATTAGATTAGTCTCTCTGGGATGCCCACGTTTTTTTCTTTCTTTCTTTCTTTCTTTCTTTCTTTCTTTCTTTCTTTCTTTCTTTCTTTCTTTCTTTCTTTCTTCTTTCTTTTTTTGTTTTGTTTTTCGAGGTAGGATCTCTCTCTAGTCCAGGCTGACCTGGAATTCACTATGTAGTCTCAGGGTGGCCTTGAAATCATGGCGATCCTCCTACCTCTGCCTCCCGAGTGCTGGGATTAAAGGCGTGTGCCACCACGCCCGGCTATGCCCACGTTTCTTAGTTCAGCCTTGTTAATAATGCAGAAAGGAATGGGAAGGTAGTTCAGTAGCAAAACACTGGCCTAGAATGTGTGGGGCCCTACTTTTGAACCCAAGCATATGTGTGAGTGTGTGTGTGTGTGTGTGTGCGTGTGCGCGTGCGCGTGCGCTATACAAATGTTTATATATGTATAATATATAAATATATTTAATAATATATAAATATATAATAAAGAAAATAACCTACAGGAAAATAGGATTTTTCATACCCATTCAACAATAATGAGCAATTTGCTCCAAAATGTGGTTCCTTCCTTTTTCACTCCCAAGTGTTCGGTTTCTGGTTAGGAAGCAAGCAACGACCATCTTACAAACAGGGACAGCTTTTCTACCAGTTCTTATTTGTTTAAAAGTTTAATGAAGGAGCCAGCACTGAATAGAAGAACAATGTAATAGAAACAAAACAGGCCCTTAACTCATAGCAGAACCCAAATAGGAGTTCTTAATATAGGCCTCATTCACATTGCTTCTTTATTTGCATTAGAGTGTTTTGATTGAAATTCCATGTGTACATAAATTGATACCGTCACATTCCCGACAATACTGTTCTCTCTTTCTCCACTGGTGTATTTGTAACTCTTCATGTGTTTATAAAACATTCCACATTCTCAAGGAGAACAAAGAATCCAGGCCAAGTGTTTCAGCCTGAATGACTTATGAATTATAAATTAGAGACTTTTAGAAATCTATTTTTACTGAATTGTTTATAAACTTGTGAATAACTGTTGCCCTTTAAGAAAACAAAACAAAACAAAATAAGCCCTTTCTGTGCCTTAGCAACCTCGAGACAGATAAACCTGACCTTCAGCAACATGAGGTGTCCCGAGTCCAACTGATTCTAACCAGAAAAATCCAGGCTCACCACAAATATAAACTCAGGGGAGATTATTCATCTTACAAGTTCAGTCGTAAGGGATGGAAGAGTATGATTCAGTTTCCAAAAATCTAATTCACATACAGATGTTTGAGTAATAAATAACCTTCCATTCAACAAATATCTGCCAAGCTCCTTTGATGTCTCCCAGTTCTTAGAGTTCAAGCTAAAAACTGTACACATTTAACTGCTAAAGGAACGGTTCTTTGGTTTAAACCAGTTTAGGCCCTTTTGCAAAATTAAGAGATCTCATTTTACTTCCAAAACATAATTTTAACCTTAAAATATATTATGCCCACCTTATCATCTGAATACATTTGTTGGGCACTGAAAAGCCATTGTCAGCAAACTGCAGAACAAATCAAATTAGTTTTGAGGACGCCTTATCTTATGAACTCTTTGCCCATCAAAACACCAAGCACCCTTAAAACGTTAAGAATTTCAGCTTTTGTGTGAGCAATGCAGTATTATTTCACTGCTACAGTCAATGAACCACTTTTTAAAAAATGTTCCCATATTGTCCTTCAGAAAACAGATAAGCCGTATTATTCTAAGTACCAGATTATAGCCACGTAGAGCAGCTTAGCTCAAATGTGGAAAATAGATGGCTCTCTCTCTCTCTCTCTCTCTCTCTCTCTCTCTCTTAAATAAATATTTAATATTGGTCTTCTGGGTAACTAGACCTTTTCAACATTTTTCTTGTAATTGTAAAGCTACTGTAAGACAGCTTATCTTCATTTATTAATCCTGATGAAACATGCACATGTATTCATATTCTCTCTCTCTCTCTCTCTCTCTCCATCCCTCCCTTCAGCCCACCCTCCCTCAACAACAGCAATGTGTCCACTTGTAGAGAAAGGAGCACTTTTTAAAGAAACATCCCTATGTTTCATTACGGATCTCTTTTATGTCAAAACACAAGTCATGTTTATAGAGTTTATTCATCATTTTAAATAATCTCTTTCTCACTTTGGTTTTCTGAGAAATACAACTCTCCAAAAGAATGAATAGCTATTTTCCGGGTACTATACTATCAAGAAATATTTTACTGCTATTTTTCCTGGAAGTATAAATCATTTCTAAATATCTCCTAAACATATTTCCCAGCAAGCCTTCTGAAGCACCTCTCAATACCTTCATTCATTCTTTGATTTCAGTCACAGCCACCTCACCATGCATTTGTTGGGTGTCATTCGGTATGCCACAACTGCACATGGTGTCCCAAAGTCTCCATTGGCTAAACAATAAGAGCTCCGAGTCAGGACACAGAGCCTTCAACCTATCAACTTGCTCATATATTGAGATTCTTAAAAATTTTTCTAAAGATATTGTGGAAGGTGGTCTACTACCAAATGGTTTGCTGAGGGAAAGAGGATATGTGGCTTTGTTTGTCTTTTATTTTAAATATAGGTGGCATCGGAGACAGTTGATGATGATATAGTCTTCAGATTTTTTTGACGTGTGTATACATATGGAGTATGTGTGGTATGGTGTATGCATGTGTGTGTGTCAATATGAATGTGTGCAGATGTGTGCATCACACACATCCATACATGCAGATGCCAGAGGAGAGCTTGGAGTTTCCTTCTCTGTCACTCAACTATGTATTTCCTTGAGACCGGATCTTTCCCTCAACCTGGAGCTGTTGTTTTCCATGAGCAAGCCCGAGCAATTATCTGGTCTCTGCCCACCCTTTCCTGAAGTGGAGTTACAGACATGGATGACCCCACAAAGCTCCTAATGTGGGTTCTGAGGGAATCAAACTCCAGCAGTCTCAGGGCCTCCTGCTCAAGTGTCCTGTTCTCTGAGAGGCCACTGAGCCACCTTCCAGCCTGATTAATCTTGCTCATCAGCTTACTTGGATTGCCAAGTGCTTAGGAGATCAGGAAATCACACCTCTGGGTATCTCTGTGAGCATGTTTCCAGAGAGGATTACTCAAGGCGGGGGAACCCCACGCTAAATGGGTGGCATGATGCCATGGCTGGAGATCTGGGTGAAATAAAACACGGCAAAGGAAAATAACACTCCAGATCAGGCATCGTGTCCGTCCTGGATGCTACGATGTGAGCAGCTCTGCTGCGTTCATCCTCCCTGCACCACAGACTAAAGCTTCGGACAGCAAGAGCTAACTGACACTTGCCTCTCCTTTTCAGCTGTGCTCTCGGGTACATGTCACTGCAGTGAAAATCCGACTTGGGGGTCTCAAATGCAGGGCCAGCTCAGAAACAGTGTCTTTCCTCATTGTACCAGCCAGGTAAGACCCACAGCCTTTAAGTGGCACCCACAAAACAGCTTTCCTGGTCCCTCAATTCTGAGCTGGGTCAACTGCAGGGCGTGAACTTGAGCATCACTAAGTGGCCACAGTTTTCTCAGTGTGGATTTCTCTGGAACATCAGGTATGTGACCAAGGAGGTGACACCAGTGAGCGTCCTGATGTTCCTGCTTTGTAGACTCATCGCCTTCGGCTGCTAGGTTCCAACACACAAGCAAGCACTCCCTGAGATTTGCAGTTCGGATGCTCTCTGTTGGGAAAGAATCCCAGAAATTAAATGCAAAACAAAACACTGAATCTGTGCTGGAACACCCGAGCTCTGTGTCTTCTCAAGCAAGATGAACACACGTAGATGACAGGGTGTGAACCCTGCTGTGAATATTTGTGTTGACAATGATGATATGTTGAATATATATAGGCATTCCTGGATGGTGAGACTCAACTCTACCACTGATCTGAAAGAGTAAACTGGAGGGGTGCTGAGCACTTATGGGAAGGAACCACCCAGAGAGAAGTACCTCTCAAAGTAAGTCACGATGAGCAGCCAAAACCATGAGAGCACCCATGCATAAGGAAGTCAGTCACCCTGTAGGAAGAAACTCCTTCCTATGTAGATGCAGTTATCAACTGTAGATGTGGTCGTCTACTGTAAGAACGTTTTCTTTTTAAAAATATTTTATTTATTCATTTTCAAGCAGAGAGAGAGAGAGAGAGAGAGAGAGAGAGAGAGAGAGAGAGAGAGAGAGAACCAGAGCCACCACCTTGTGGGTCTGGCTTATGTGGGTCCTGGGGAATTGAACCCAGGGACTTAGGCACTGGAGGCAAGTGCCTTAATGGCTGAGCCATCTCTCCAGCCCTGTAAGAACGTTTTCACATGCTAAGGAATCACAAAGAACAAAGCAAGAGTCAAAAGGCGAGGCCAGCATACAGAAATGTGACCCTAGCAAGGATAAAAGCAGCTTCAGTCTTACAGGGCTAGCCCACACACTCTCGACCTTGAAAATTACAGCAAA
>PVHP010005188.1:0-67895 GCA_004024765.1 Zapus hudsonius | reverse complement strand
AATAAGTTTGCTTTAAGGTTGTGAGCTTAGGGGTCTTTGTGTCGAAAATCGTTGGTTTCTGTTCCACTGGCTAATCCTGTGTTGATTTAATGGCTGTGGCTGTGGGCCCCTTGTTCATCTCGTCTTTCTCTGTGGAGTTCCATTTGGATCCTCCATTGTATGACTGTGGTGGCCCCTCTCTTGCCAGAATCTCAGCTATGGGCCTACAGTCGGTTGGTAGGTTTAGATGAGCCCCAGCTCTCTCGCTGCATCCTGAAAGATACAAACACAATCTCCATCTGAGAGTGAGATCAGTGTAGGTTAACAAATATACACAATTTTAGATTACGAGGATTCGATTTTTAGTAGCCTCCCTGTCAATTGGTCCCATAGTGTATCTTGTCTTGGGAGCCTAAGAGTATGGGATCCGGTGCCTATCGCCCTGAATCCCAGGTTCCAGACAAGGGGACCCCCTCACTAAGTGGAAAATTGGCCGAATTGAAAGCTGTTGATTGTCTCCCCCAGACCCAGGCTCCTCCATTACACAAGTGCTCCTTTCTTGGATCGCTGCTCACTCCTACTAGGAGGTGTGGTCAGCCTATTCATAACCACCAATTGTGTTTCCTGTCAAAAAATGAGACTGCTTCACTAAATCCTTTGTTATATATTTGTCAATGAATTTTGGTGTATACACCAAAGCTATAATTTTCAGTCGTTGATCTAAAATCCTGCCACTTTGCCAAAAGAATTTATCAGCTTCAGTTTTTTTGTTGTTGTTTTTGTTTGTTTTGTTTTCTTTTTGTGAAACCTTTCAGGTCTCTTAGGTATAGAGTGACATCATCTCCAACAAAGGTTAGTTTTATTTCTTCTTTCCCAATTTCCTTCTCTTTTATTTGTTTCTCTTGTCATGCTGCTGGAGCTTAGACTTTAATTATTATGTTAAATAACTGTGGGGGAGAGTGGACATCCCTATTTTGTTCCAGTCCATAGTGGGATACTTCAGATTTTCCCCATTTAGTTTATTAGTTTTATGTCTGTTGCATATAACCCTTGTCAGTTGAGAAAAGATCCCTCCATCCCTAGTGTTTACAGTCTTACAGTCTTTTAATCATTAAATGATGTTTATTTTGTTGAAGGCCTTTTATAAATTTATTGAAACAATCATGTGATTTCTGCCCATAATTCTACTTATACAGATTATGAATTCCATATGTTGAACCACCCTTCCATCCTTAAAATGAAACCTGCTTGGTCAAGGTGGATGGCTTTTTTTTTTATTGCTTTTTGATAATAATGTGTACTCCTATTATCCCTCTCCCCTACCCCTTTCTACTGAGGGTTCTCAGTGGTATTATTTGTATTCATGATGGGGTCCTAATGGCCCCAGTCAATATCTGTGTTGGGGGGTGCCTCCCACCCACGCTGAGGCTCTCAAGGATAAGAAACCAATAGACTATTATTTCCATTTGTTTGGAATATCTTTCTCCACTCTTCCATCCTAAGGTGGTGTCTATCTTCAACGCTAAAGTGGGTTTCTTGGATACATCATATGGATGAATCCAGTTTTCTTATCCAGCCTGTTTATCTGTGTTATGTCCTGTTTGAGTTTATTCTACTGCCCACTGAACTTTTTATTCTCACCCATTTCATTCAGCTATTTATTCAATTTCTTTTGATTTTCTTCAGCTGTTTTACAGACTTATTTTTTAATATATTTGCCAAAATTGCATTTTACAATCCCATGCCTTGAGTTTGCTCTAAGTAGGTTTCTTTGGAGGCTTCCACTTTTGAAGAAGGCATTTTTGGCAGTGATATCTTGTCTGGCTGTCTTGTGTTGTTTTGAATCTGGGTTTGCCCATCTGAAGGTAGCCCTTTTGTCTTGCTGAGACTGTAGCAACAGTGGCTCTTCTGGAGTCTGTGTTGAGTGGCCTGGAAAACCTCTATCCATATGGGCATTGGATGGCAATCTATCTGCAGGTCTGGGCTGGGGAGTATGCCAGCTGGAGTGGTCCCTACTTAGTGTAGTGCAGGCAAGGGAGTGAGGTCAACACCAAATGGGTCTTTTCCCCAAAACTGTGGTTGTATCAGTGGTACAGAATAAGTGCAGGGGAGACCTCACCTGGAACCTGGATGGTCTACTATCTGCTCTGGGTGTGTGTGATCAGCTGAGGGTGTCCCTACTCAGGGTGGTGCTGGAGAGAATGCCGAAGAGTCGGATTAGGCATATGTGCTCTGTGAACTTTGTTTAAATCTCATGAGTTGTTCATTTTTTCTCTGTGGACTCTGGTCGCAGCAGAGGTGGAGCCAGTGGCAGGCAGCAGCTGTGGTAGCTGCACCGCTGCTTTCAGTCTGTGGAGGAGCTAGAAGGAAGCAGGGCGGCTCAGCAGAGCGGGGTGTGTGGGCAGGGCGCAAACCAGCGAAATCTGAGAAAACTCTTGGGACACAGCAGTCATGGGTGGGATGAGCAGATGTATAGTTTATTGTATGTGGAGAGGTTATATTTATAGAAGCCAGGAGAATTAGGGGCAGGGGAGAGCAAGAGGATTGGTTAGGCAGGGTGGTGAGTGGGCACCTCGCAAGTGGATAGGTGAGGGCAGATAACCTGTGAATGCCTAATTTGCATAAATTGAGGGGCATGCTCCTGATTCTATACATGGATTTGATGGTGATAGTTGCAGAGACATTTGTCACCTGGATCTGTCACCTATTGTCAGCCCTGCTTGGGCGAGAAGACAGGGTTCACTGTGGCTTTCTTAGGGAGCGGGTAGTTTTAAGATTAAGGGTGGAGGTGGTGAAGCTCCTATGGGATTTAGACTACCCTGGGCTTCACCCTGTCTCAACTTCCCTTAACCCCATATCCTCCATGCTCCTTTTAGCAAAGTCCCACAGTGAGTGTCAGCATAGCAACAGAAAACTACTAAATGCTTCATTGGAATTGCAGGAAGCAAATCCAAGATTATTATAGACTGAAAAATCAAAAAGTCCAGAGCGTGGAGCCAAAAGCTATGTGGAAATTTCTCAGGACACAAAAGGGGGTGATAAATACTCGGTGGAATGTGAGCATCACATTTTGGATAAGAATATTTATAATGACTATATTAGCTTTATTCCTCTGTTGCTGATACATAAAGGACAGTTAATTGGTTTTGTTCTTCAGGGCTCTTCTGATTTAGAGGAACCTTATTCAAGGACTATAAAGGGCTCAGTTTTAACAGATCTGCCAGATTGTGATATGATTTGATAAAACCTAGGGCTTTGAGTCTAATGTTATGATGAAATGAGAATTTCAGGGGTTGTCAGAGGAAGACATTGAATTTTGCAATAGTGGTTATAGAAATGTAGCAGGGTACCTGGGGATTAGAACTTAGATAATACCCAGCAAATTCTAATGTATTTCAGAATTTAAGGAGTACCAGAATTCTTGTCTATATAGTTAAAGAATTAAAATTATACATCACCAGAGGATAAGGTATTGTGGGAGACTTTATTTGAAAGAGAATGGGAAGTGAGGGAAGGCCTTACCTTTCTAAGGCCTGGAAATTTAGAAGTCCTCCTTCTAGGACGCCATGTGGGAATAAGAGCCTAGACTTTGTTTCAGTGACTTTTTAAGACCTCCACCAGTTAAGCCAGGGAGACAGCTGGTTGGTTGATACCTGACCAATCAGTTTTAGCATCTAGGTTTGAGCTCTAGCTAGAAACACCTCCCACTTAAGGAGAGGGGGACCTATGGAACTTGCCTGAAGGAGTTAACTGTCACAGAAATAGATGTCTGACTATGGGGTAGTAATAAGAAAATTGAAAACTGTGAAACTCATGGATTTTATATCTTTATCTGTTCTCCTTTTGAGACTAGACACACAGATCTACTTGATCAATGAAGTGTACATTATTCTTTAGGACTTCAAAAACTAAATTATAAGAAACATTGGAATTTTAGCTGAGGACCCTTAAGAATGCTATGGATAAAAACGTCCTGTGAACTCAGCTGACATACTTTGAAAGTCTCAAATCACATAGAGAAGCTGCCTGAAGTGGCTATGGTTGACAGTCAACTAGGTGTAAAGCCAGCAGTCCAAATTAAATACCCACATCATACATAAGAACTGTTGAGTTTCCAACCTAAGCTCTTCTTCAAATGACTACCCTTCGGGAAAATGTAACTGCCACCACATAGAAAGTCCAATTGTGAATGGCTCACATATCCAAGAATAAAGAAGTAAATTATTATTTTAAGTCACTAAGGAATAGGATTGTGTGTTTCAGGAAGATATCAAATGTAATCACTGAAGCACCATTGTGACAGTTTTATTTTTTCTATTAATTATAATTCATTTTAAATTTTCCTATCTATTCAGATAGGTTTTTGTAATCTCGATTAACACCCTATCTGAATCCTATGATACTGCATTGCTAAATTTATTTGTAAACATTTTTTCATTATAACATTAGTTTTCTGAAGGGATATTAAACAAAATTTACAATGTCCCACTAGAAATTGTTTGTGATTTCAGGTTTTATTGAACCTGTACTAAATGTCAAGATTGTCTCTTTTAAATTCTAGGTCTAGACACAGACCCGCTAAGTCACAAGAAATTAACACATGTAAAAATAAGTATGTTTTTGCATTTTTATGTAAGTGTCCTGTGCATATGTGTTAATATGAGTGAGTGTTCAATAGTGTTTGGACACAAGTGTGTGCTGGTACTAGTGCAGTGTGTGTGCATGCATGTGGATGTCAGAGGTCAACATCAGGTTTCCTCTTCAATTGTCTACCTTTTTCTTTTGAAATAGTGCATCTCACTGAACCTAGATCTCAGTGATTATAGCTAGCTAGTCCACCAGCTAGCCCTAGCCATCCCCACCAGCCTCTGCCTTTTCAGTTCAGGGATCATAATTGCAAACCACCACACCCAGCTTTCGTGTGTTCTTCTAAATAAACTTGGGTCCTCAAAGCTTACTCCTGAGCCATCACCCCAGAAGAATAACAATCTTTAAGAAGAAAGCTACTTTTCATGAACTTCCCATAGTCAACATCTTTTGATTAATTAAATTGCTATTTCATTCAAAGTCCTCTGGAATACTTAGGACATGTAACAATGTGGACAAAGGCATTACCAATGATTAAGTATTTTGATTTTTTTTGGTAGATACTTTAGTTTCATTCAATTTGGATTAATCATCAGGTGTTCTTAAGTCTTTTACAAGTTATTTATTTTGCATTATCATCAATATTCAAAATGTGAAGGTAATGTTGGAAAGAGATGATCCTCTCTGTCTCAAGAGGTTGATCACTTTTCTTAAAATTCTATTTTCATTGTCCTTGAAAACTTTATTTCCTTTTTTTCTTTAATGGTAATGTCTAAGGAACAATTTACTCATTACCTCTCAATTCTTACTTAAAACAAGGAAATGATAACATTACTGTTACTATTTATATAGAAAGTGTATTCTAGTACCTGGATACAACAAGGATCACATTATGGAAAAACAGAAATCAGTAGCATAAACCACAAAACAAATTCCATTTTCATGCACCATAATAGTATGATAGTCCTTTAACAAAGAACAAAAGGTTCTAAAATTTTAAGTATTTTTAATTGAATTTTAAAATATCGGATTTTTAAAAGGTGATAAAGAGATCCTTCCTGGGAGTTACTGCTGTCAGTCATGTCCTAGTCTCAGGTCTCCCCTCCCTGGTTGTCTGGTCTCTGCATTCAACTCTTAGAAGGTGTGCTACTGAATCTAGCCCCGTGCGTGTTACCCCAGATTGTCATGCTACCCCAATACCCTCACTCCTCACCTCCAGTCCTAACCCACCTCTGAGTTCATCTGTTTCACATCACTTGCTGTCACCTTTCCTTTCGGCAACTTTCCTGCTGCTGCTCTTCGTTCCACACAACATTGGAAACATCCCCATTGTGTCTCACAGGCCCATACTGGATTCTATCAGCTCATCTAGAACAAATTGGCTATTTGTCCTCATAAATTGGACACCCTCCATCCATAAAATTCTTTAAGACAGTCACTGTACCTTATTTGTTCCCGTGTGCACTAGATTGGTAAATTAATTTTCACAGCAGAGCATATATCTATCCATGTAATCATCAAAGAAATGAATAAAATGTTGAACACATCAAATTATTTTATACTCATCTTTAACAGAGGTGCCAATGTGATACCTAGGTAACTTTATTATACAATTGAGTGCAAGCATATCTTTCAGTATTGAATTATGGGCAGGAATTTCATATCATTACAAATCCGCCATCAAGATTGTGGTCCATCCTCACACTCCATTATAACAAAATCTATTTCTCTTGCTCTGGAATTACTTCTGGATGGAGACCTTTGCTTAGGTGAATGACTGAAACTTACTCATCTTACACAATAGCATTTAATAATACTAAATAAGACATAGTCACACATTTTCACATTACTATTATAATTTTGAGAAGCTTGATGTATAGCGATTTTTTAGTAACTAAGATATCTTTTACAAATTAAAAACTAATATTCACTCATGTCTATTTGCACTTTCCACAAATAATGCCAAAATCAACAATATGTATCTATGTGTTAATCTGTATGTGTGTATCTATATATGTATGTATATATGTGTGTATGTATCTGCATATTTGCCTGTGTATATGTATATATATCTGTGTGTATATATATATGTGTGTGTATGTATCTGTATATGTGTATGTGTGTATGTGTGAAAGTAATATAATAATTATAAATATGTCTCGATTTAATTAGGTCAAAGTAAAATGTCAAGTTTCAAAAGAGAAAGAAACTTTAAATTATAAGTTTTAGAAGAATGCTGAGTGAAAAAAAACAACATTATCATCCACTTGGCCTTTTGATTTCTGTTATTTTTGTTTTAGCATTTCTTCAGTGAAACTGTAGTCATATCTATCCACTGACTATTGAATGGTTTTCTTTTGATATTCTTCAAGTGTGCTTTTCACCATTATTTTTGATGACGTGTTCTGGCACGATCACAATTTCCTGTAATATTTCTTTTCTTTCCCAAGGGAAATTAATACATGTTACTAGCATTTGTCCTTTATTTTCTTTGTGAAAACTGAGACAAGAAAGCAAGGAATTAATTCGGTATTTTAGCAATATCTATTTCATGGGTCGATAATTTATTCTTCTAATTTTGACTCTGCAGGCTTCTTCGTGGTGACCTCTGGTCCTTTTTGTGCCTGTAACCCATTTTGTGTAGTATTTTGACCTGCCGTGATATTTTTCATTCATTCTATAGTCTGCTCTCCCCACTCCCCTTTGTATCTTTCATGCAATTTCCCATAGCCAATATTTTATGCCTCAAATCTGAGCTGTTCATATACTTGATTACTTTTTAGAAATCATTTTTCATCCATATTGGATTTTTTTAAGCATTCCTGTGATATTTACTTTTAGGTAACACATAAATGCAATCCTTTGAGAACACAACATTATTTTGGAACACGATCCAGTTTCTCTTCTTTATTCTTGTTTAGATCTACACAACAAGGAAACAACAAGGAAATAGCTCACTATCTTTAATTGCAAATAATATATTGAAAGTGCTATTTTTGTTATTAATGGGTTGCATTTTTCCTTCAAAGCATTTCTTTAATTCTTATCTCTGTGCAGGAGCATTTTAGAAAATGGTTCTTTGATGTTAATAGTAGTTGCCACATAAATGTATCCTCACATGGGAACTCCTCTTCTGCTACAACTAGCTGTTTCCAAATCATTCAGAGAGCAGATCTGGATACAAATGCCCTCTTACTAATTTGTTTCCTCAATCCACATATTTTATGATTCTTGCAATCTTTAATATTTTTAAATAAATATCCTAGACACTTTAATACCTCTTTGTTAAATGTGTTTTATATTCTTAAACTTTTGTAATGTAAATTCTCTCCTTCTTTCAACTGAGATTTTAGTGTGACACAACTATCTATGCTTATAAAGTGATAGGAAATGCCTACCCAGTAGTGAGAAATAAGACAGAGTTTTCGCACTTGCTTTACCCTGGTTCTTCTCCATGGTGCATCTGTAAAATACACTAACATAACCAGGGTGTTGTTATTGGCATAGTAAATCGCAAGAACATGCCATCACTATGAGGGTTAACATATATAGCCACAACTAATTTGTATGTTAGGAATTTTGTATTACTGAACATAATATAATTAACATAATATTGAATGTACTTATATATCTCCCTTCTGCTGATTGGCTTTCTTTCATCCCAATTCTTTACAGAGTCACCAAAGATGTTATTTTAATTAATAGAGTTTTCCTTGTACTTTTTTCATTGCTGAGCAGAATTCTACCATATGGAGGTATCAGAGTGTGTCTACAAATTCACTTGTTGGAGGATGCATGAGCAGATTCCAGTATGGGGTCTATAGGAATAAAGCTGCTGCAAATAAATATTCATCCACAGTTTTTCAGCTTTTTTGTTGCAAACCTATATTTTTTATTTGAGATGAATGCTGAGGAATGCAGTCAATTATTGCTTTTTTGAGAGTTCCATATTTAAAATTTTAAAATAAACTTCTAAAATCATTTCCTGAGGATCTTCACCATACATCCTCCCCCCTGTCAATGCACACACGGCCCACTCATCTTCCCCAGCATGGGTACATGGCACTATTATTAAAAATCATTTAAAATTACTATGCATTACCTTGATAACACGTGGTTCTTATTTGCACTTCCCTTTTGGATAATACTATTGAACTCCTTTTCATATGCTGAATAGCCATCTAGATGGCTTCATTCATTCAGGAATTTTATTATATTTTTTAAAAGCCATTTTTATTTATTTGAGAAATTAAAAGACAGAGACAGAGAAGGACCAGGGCTGTAAGTGAACTCCAGATGCATGTGTCACTTGGTGCATCTGGCTTTATTTACATGAGTACTGGGGAATTAACCAGGCCAGTAGGCTTTGCAAGCAAATGCTTTTAACTCCTGAGCTATCTCCCATGCCCATTTCTTGAGATTTGTTTTTGGATTAAGTTTGATTTTTGCTGTTGTTTCTGGGAACTCACTGTGCACTCTACATATTACTTAGTGTGCTGGCTTTAATGTAAGTGGTCCCATAGACTCTGATATTTTGAATAAGCTTCCTACTTAGTCTTCAGCAGGTGGAGCCCTCTGGAGGGGCTGTGCCACTGGAAGCATATCTTGAATTTAGCCCTAGGATATTCAGAGCCGGCTCATGCTTGCTGGTGCTGCTGTTCATGTTGTCTCTCTGCTGTGGATGTACGTTGTAGAGAGCCAGCTCCTTCCAATATTAGAAAGCTTCCCCTGGAATCTGTAAACCTGAAATAAATACTTTCCTCCCATAAGCTGCTTCTGTTCTGCTGTTTGTTCCAGTAACTTGAAGTAACTTCAACACTGTTTCCAATTCTATAGTTTGCAAACCTTTTCCTCCAGGATATTGCACATTGCTTCAACTTTTTAAGTATGTATTTCTGAGTTAAATTCTTCTTTTGCATCTTGACTGTACTTAATGAATGGCCAGACCCAAAAAAATTAAAACAAAACACTAGCTTCTGAGGCTCAGAATCTCTGGAAGTGATCTATAATTAATTTTGGAAGTGATTCTGGTGTTAAGACTTCCAAATGTTTATTCTGTTTCCTTCTCCCATCATGTCTTTTGGAATTTCAATTGTGCCTATATTCTACCTTTTTAAAATGCCCAAGTTCTTAAATATCCTATGATTCTTTCTTGTCTTTTCACTTTAATTTTTAGTATGTAATTATCTATCTTAGAGTTTATGGATTCTTTCATAAGCAGTATCTCGTTATTTATGAATCAACATTTTTGTAATTTTATTTTAGAATTGGATTTTTTATTCTTAGAATTTTAATTTCTCTTCTTTCATCATGAATCTGTTCTGAATGTTCAATAGATTTGTGATAATTGTCTTTAACATTTTAATAAGTGGTATGTTCATTTCTCTATTTGACAGTTTCAAAATTTTACATTCTATATGACTTTGTTTTGAGTCAGCTTTTTCTCTTTCATCTGCTATTTTCTTGTCATTAAGCCTGACACATGAATTTTGTTGTATGTTGGATATGATTTAAAAGGTAACAGACTAGAAGTTTTTAAAAAGGTAATATGGAATAGATTTATGTGCTTCTGCTTAGGAGTTAATTTGTGCATAAGGTTTGACTTAACTCATCTTCCAGAAGACTGAAATATCTCTAATATCCATCCACAAACTGTTATAGACTGAAAGTCTCACAAACCTTAGGAAGTTGTTTAGTTTTGGAAAAGGGCAATCATTACATAATAGTAACATTTCTCTTTTATATTTAGTGGGCCCACATTCTTGAGTTCTGGTTTTCGCCAGTGTTAACTTCTCCCTTTCTTGCTACATGCCACAGGAAAGACAGAAGAGAATACCTTTGAAAAATAGGAGCAGGTTAAAATAAAGTTTTCCCTTGAGAGCAGGTCTTCAATGTGAAGGATACTCAGGTATATTTCAAAAGGTTTCCTTTATTTTTTTAATCCTCCATTGAAATCAGGAAGTAATTTTTCTGTCTCTTCATTATGAAAAAAAGTGATGGCTTTGCTTGTTTTGTTTCATAAAATTCTAATTTTGTTTGATAAAACTCATCAGAATATGGGAGCCCCTCTTAGATGAATACACTCAGGAGTTTCTTTCACAGCAAATCATCAACAAAATGACTTTCAAGTGTTATTAACAACTGAAGGCTGTCAAGGCTTCATTTCTGACACAAGAGTTCCAGTCCTGTATCCTTTTCCCAGGTCAGCAGAATTTTAAGTGGTGGCTAGTCCCACGAATTTACCCACTGACATGTTACCTGCTAGAACCAAAAATCTGTAGACTTAGTTAAAACAGATCATTTACTTTAAAAATGAAAGTGATGGCGTCCAAGCTTTCTCTGCATTGTTTCTGTCCTTAATTTTTGAGACAGGTTCTTAAATTAGTTCAGTCTGCCCTCAAGCTCACAGCAATCCCTTACGCCCTCAGTGATGCAATTACAGACATAAGGCTCTATACCTGTCTGCTTTTTAAAAAATCTTACCCTTATCTCTTCCTTATAAGGACAAAGAAATGTAGAGATAATGAATACCTATCTCTCTTTGGATTTATTATATTTCTTGGTGCTTTTAGTCATAAAAGAGTTATGCTTTGGTTTTTTTCTTTATTATCATTTTAAAGATTTTTTTAAAAATCTTAAATATAAACTTTATATTTTAAGCATGATGTATTGAACCACATTGGCCAATATATCTTTTTTGCCAATTCTAATTCTTCTATATAAACTGAAAGAATCATTACTACACATACAGTTCATTGACATCATCAGTTAAATTGACAAAAAATGTGCAAGTTATTATATGTCTATCACACTACCCTGAGGTCAATTTTGTATTTATAGTTATTAATTACTTTACTTTTAACACAGGCCTATTAAGTTGTCATTATTCCTATACTCTTGCATAAAAATCCTGCCCAGAGCAAACCAGCATTATAATTATCACATGAAAATTTCCCTCCCATGTGTCTATAAGAATTTTGAATAAGCTTCTGTGAATCTATGTCATAAACACCTATGTTTTCTGACTTGGTTCATTGAGAGAATGTCATGCAATGTATATTGGTTGATTTGAAATTTGGGGAGTAGGCAAATACATATGGAATATATGTTGTCTATAGAGCTAAAGAATAGCATGAGGTTGGCAGGGAAATTTGAGTTTAATCTCAAAAGAGATCAAACGTTTAGAATGAAACTCACAGAATCTTTCAGAATGCAGCTAGAGAGCTGTGGCTCATCCAACCCTACCAATGAACCGCAGGCCCATAGCTGACATCCTGGCAAGAGATGAGCCACCCCAGACATACCGTGGAGGATCCATATGGAACCCAGCAGAGTGGTGGAAAAAACAAGAGACCTATATCCACAGCCGATCAGTCAATCGAGGATAAGCCAGACAGACAGGCATCAACTATTTCAACAAAATCTAAAGCAAAAGTACAGAGGCCACTAAGAACTCAACAATCAAGCAGCCTAAATACTCACCCACCATGACTCAGGGAACTGAGCGGAAGAGAGGGCGGAAAGATTGTAAGAGCCATGGTGGAGGAGAATATCCAGAGACAATGCCCCCCTCAGTAACAACATTCAAAGGGCTGACTCCTAGGCTATCCATAATCCCCTACCCCATGGACTGATCCAGTCTACCCACAGAGGAGGATATCCAGCTGATTGGGGATAGGGAAGAGGGACATTGGGGAATTGGGGATACCAACTCATTATTTACTTATTTAATGTATCCAATTATGGATAATAAAAATTTTTAAAAATAAAATGAAACTTACTTTGGGAAATTCCTACAGCAAACATATTCATGGAAAATGATTATATGCACCTTATCTATCACAAGCCCAGTAAAAACACAAAACAAGTCAGATTAAATTTTGCTTTATTTAAGCCAAGCATTTGACAAATACTTAACCACTGATCCTCCAGCAAGAAAAAATGGCTGCTCTGTCTTTCTTTGTTTGCACACATCCCTTCATTGTCCTATTTCAGAGACTGTGGCTGTTACAATCTAATAGCATGGAATGCTTCCTATCTCCATATTTGTGTTTTCTTCTTTGAAATATCTAGACAATAGCTGTAAATTCTGCTTTGTAAGAGCCCAGCTGGTCACCAGCAAATATTTATGTCATTCCCCACATGTATATTGACTCACCAAAGTATTGCATTTTGCACTTTCTGGAAACACATGAATCTTGTGTCCATCAGTCGTTAACCTCATAACCTAGCAAACCATAATCCTACCTGGAAAAGATACCTAGTCAAAAAAAAAAAAAAAGAAGAAGAAGAAGAAGAAATGTAATACACCTGAAGGTGAATTGGTAAACATTAACTATTTCTACACAAATCAATCCCAGCTGTAACATCCTTCTAAGCAGAGCTATAATTCAAACCACTTGCAAGCTTTGTCATGACAAATCTGACATCAGGAGAAGAGAGTATTTTAATACAGATTTTCTTAAAATGCTGATTTTTCTAAAGTTCTGGAGCAAAAAAAAATAGTGAACACAGTTGAATAGCAATTAAATAAGGATTAGTAAAATAATTTCTCTAGAAATATCATATTGCTGAAGTTCTTTAGAATCAGTTACATCAGCATATTCAATCTATGGAGATTTCCCTCAGTGGGAAATGACCTTATCATCCCAGTAGGAAGCCAACTCCCCTTATCTCAAGCAGAGAACTTAATTAGCTTTGGACCATGTTCCTTCTGTTCTAGCATATTTTACAGAGCCAAAGGTTCCTTGGCTATGTGATTTCCTGGAGCAGTCAGGGGCTTGGCATGAGTTTCCTCAAGGGATGCCTGACTTGAACTGTCTTCAGTCAACCTGATGAATAAACCAGTGTGTAAGATTTCACAGCTTCTATGACTTCCAGCTTTTACCACTTGGAATAAAATAGTATTTGGGTACAAACATACTAATCTGGTACCTCCCAAAATATTAAAACTAAAATAAATATGCAAATAAATCAATATAAAAAGAATTTAAAAATTGATTTCCAAGTGACATTTTGCCTTTTATACCTACCATTGAATTTTCAAAAACACTAAGTGGTAAAAACACACCAGAAGTAAATCTACATTTGGTGTTTGGGACAGCAAGCAAACAGTAGGAGATATGGTTAGTAGCTTGGTTGTTTATCTAGAGGTTTTGGTTTTCTATTGTGAAATTGTAATGAAGTTTTGAGTGTCTTTACCTTACTATCTGCTCTTCAATATATATGTTCTAGTCCGTATGTGTATGTGTGTGTGGTGGCATTCATGTTCGTGTATGTGTGCATGTTCATATGTGTGTGCATACACATCTGTGTAATGGTTCATGTGCACATGTGTGTGCATGTTTGTGGTGGTCAAAGGTCAACACTGAGTCTCTTCCTCAGTTACGCTCCATCTTACTCTTTGAGAAGGCTTTCTCACCCAAAAGCTTGCCAATTTGGCTCTTCTAGTTAGCCAGCAAGCCCTAGGAATACTTTTTTCTCTACAGGCATGTGTCACCCAAACTGGTCTTTTATGTGGGGACTGATGAAATGGAGCGTGACCCCAGACCCAAAATCAAACAGACACAGAAAGGAATGGAGAGTAAAAAGGAAACTTTATGACCGGCCAGGGCTAACTTTCCTCGGGAGAGAGTCAGCAGCCAGTGCTGGTAGCTCGGGGCTCATAAAGAAAAACCACGTCCTTTACTGCCTAGAAAGAGCAAGCTTGTGTACAGAAGCGGAAAAAGCAGTTAGTTATTTAGCAGTCAGCACCCTACCTATTGTGAAAATATTTTTTAGTTCTCAGAAATAATTATCTCTGGGTCAAGACTTTAGATTTTAGACTCAGACATAATTGTCTCTGGAGTTTTTGAAACTTACAGTAAATTTAACATAACCATACAGTCTTGACCTGGTCATGGTCTGGTACAGACAAATTGTTTTCCTTACTTGGAGAACAATAGTTGGTTTAACTATTTCATTCCCTACTGGTTTTAATTATATGAATCAAATTGTTGATTCAATTTTAATTGTATCATATTTGGATTGTATCACCATTAGTTTTATAGAAGAAATACATTTTTTGGTATTTTTGTTTTTTTCAAGGTAGGGGCTCACTCTAGCCCAGGCTGACCTGGAATTCACTATGTAGTCTCAGGGTGGCCTTGAACTCACGGTGATCCTCCTACCTCTGCCTCCCGAGTGCTGGGATTAAAGGCGTGAGTCACCTCACCCGGTAGAAGAAATACATTTTTTAAATAAAGCTTTTATGGCACAGAGGTCTACTATAAGACTTATGAGGAGCAATATCAGGTATAAAGTTGGAATAAAACATATGAGCTAGCAAAAAGTGTCCTATTCCCTAATTTTTTTATATAATACTTCAGTCAGAGTGGGCTGTTTCATTTCTAGTGAAACATTTTTTAAGAGGTAAACAGTTCCTGGCAAGGCACAAGAAGAGAGGCAAAAATTAGCAGTTACTTCTGGATCAGCATGACTGATCACAAGTGAGCCCATTTATTTATATCCTTGTTTTTATTTTTTTCCCATCTACTAAACCATATTATTGTTTTTTTTTTCTGTTTATATTAGCAATGGGCCTTTTTAACTCCTTACTAAGGAAAAGACTTTTGTCCCTTTAAGCTTCTGCTATATCATGGCAGTAAAATGGTCAACCCATCTCACTAGGAATCCCAATCCATGTCCTTACACTTGCAAGGCAAGCACTTCTCCAGTTAGCCATTGCTAGAGCCCTTATATATTCTATTGAAATGTTAAAATACTTTGGGATATTTATGAAAAAATTAGTTTGCACAAAATTTAAAAAAAAACTCTCCTGTTCTGGTTTGGAGAGATGGCTCAGTTCAGGTGCTTGCCTGTAAAGCCTAATGACCAAGTTCGATTCCCTAGCTACCAAGTAAAGCCAGATGCACAAAGTGGGGCATGCATTTGGGGTTCATCTTCAGTTGCTTAAGGACATATAATGCTCATTCTCATTCATATTTTTCTCTCTGTCTCTCTCCCTTTCTCTGTCTCCTTGCAAATAAAGAAAGAAAGGGGGAAAAGATTCTAAGTATAGCCTAATTGTATTTTCCCTACCTCTCCATATTCCAGGAACCTGTGTAATAGGAAGAGAGTGATGTTGCTTAGTGGGCCAGTTTTCATGAGCATGTTTGTTAAGACTGCTGAGTAGGCAGTCTTTCCATCATCTAACATGCGTCTATAGTGAGAGACATCCATATAAATTCATATAAATCGTATTGTGATAGTTTGAAGAGATGTCCCCCAATAGAATTTATTATAATTGTGTTTATTAAATTGTGAATTGTCTCCAGCCTTCTGGCTGGAGGTGGTGTTACTTTGGCCTAGCCTCCTGGGGTCTGGCCCTGAGATATTTCTAAATTGGATGCAGAATTCTAGGGATACATATGCAAAAGAGCAGCCAGAACCCAAGTCTGGTAATCTTGATGTTTTGTGAGTTACAGTGTGAGAGTGTGCTTGCTTGCTTTAGAGACCTCTGTCTCTGTTTGGATCTGAGAAAGGGGGCCAGCTTTTCCTTAACTTCCCCTGGATCTTTTACTTCAATAAATACTTTCCTCCCCCAAACTGTGTCTGGTTTGAAGATTCATCCCAGTAGCATGTGGCTGACTATGACACGTATGAACACATTTATTCTTTATGAAAATGGTAAGTCTTCAAGATTAGGCCTTATAGCTTTTAAGCTTTGATTTCAGTGCATTACAAAATTCAAATTAACTCATGAAAAATATGAGAAACTATCCCCATGATTTCAAAAAAAAAGGAAAATTTGGTTTGAAGCTATTTTCCAATGAAAAAATAGTATATGTGGTGATATTTATAGTCATTGTTTTTATGAAAAAATAAAGCAAAATGGCAAACCTTCCTGCATTTTAATATACATGTACTGAGATAAAGTATTTAAATAGTAATCCAAATTTTCCTATAACAATACCTAGTGAAGTACCCACAAAGTCTCTGAACTCCTCAGGGACATGGTTTACTTTTATTCCAAAGGAAATAATTGTTGGAGGTTATAAGTGACACAGCCTTCCCAACATGTAATCACTACTTAGCAACAGAGTATTTCCACTGAATCTCTGATGTACCTTAGAGTCAAATCCAGGGTTAGGCCTGGTGGCCCACTGGTTTACTCTTCCTCATAGTTCCACCATCTTCCAATCCATTGGATCTCTCGGATTTTTTTTTTCATTTCTTCACAAACATTTTCTTGTTTTGTACATGACTATAATTACTGGAAACATTATTTTAATGCAGTTTTTTATGACCGAATCCATGGCACTGTTACCATGTCACTTAACCATAGACAGACAGCTGTTCTGAATTATATTGAACATTACTATTTTCAGTCCAGTTTAGTTGGGTCAAAGTTGTTAAAATGAATCACAGATGTTTCACATCCTGACCATCATAACTCCTTAGCAGTCTGTGTTTAGACCACTCATTTAGAACAAACTCCTGCTACCTTATGCTGGAAACAACTTTAAAGGTCTTTTTCTTTGTATTTCCTTATAAACTTTTATGCCAGAATAACTCAAATTTCCTTGCCAACCTCATGCTATTCTTTAGCTCTCCACACAACATATGTTCCAAGCATATCAATCAACATCCCACAATTCAAATTAACTGATATACATTGCAGGGCATTTTCTCCAGGAACCAGACCAGAAAACATAGATGTTTATGTCATAGTTTCACAGAAGCTTAGTCAAATGATTATTGATATATTGGAAGGAAATTTTCATTTGATAACTGTAATGCTGAGTTTTCTGGGGGCAGAATTTTTATTCAAATTGATAACACCCATAAAGCTCTACCACTTGTGAATTTTCTTAGAAAACATTCTGATTGATGAACACGGCAAGTAGTGTGTAGTAGGTAGACATTTGTGAGCAGGTGACCAAACTAGAACATGTGAAATTCTCAAGATGAGAAACAACTGAAGCAAAATACCTGATTTAAGGAAAGTATCTGTTTAATTCAATCATATGAACATGGAGATTAAGACAGAAAGTTGATCTGGCTTGTGATCAAGGACCATGCAGTCAGCAGATGCTCACACTTATTCTACCTGTGAACAGGGAAAGGGGGATTGTGAAGGTGTGGTTATCAGAATGAGCCATGGCATGGGAATGTTGACATGGATCATATGGTGGGGCCATCTAATGGTGTGCATTCTTCAGTGCAAGGAGACGTTCTATCCATCCAGAGCAATGGTGCCTGTGAAAAGAATCATGGAGATGTGACAGTCATGGACTAGGTGTAAGAGGTGCATGAAACCAAGAATAGAGAATGACTCCAGAAACTGAAAACACAATGCAGCCACTTTGGAGATCCCAGAAATTAGCATAGCCCTACTACCATGTCACACTTAGCTCAGTGAACCCCAGGTGGCTTTTCTCGCTTAAAAAAACCATATAATGTATGTGTGGTATTTATTGTATGTGTGGTATCATGGTAATTTGTTATAAAAGCAACAGAATATCTTCCATATGGCTAAAACTAATCTATTAGATTATTGATAAGATTATTAATAAAGTTCTTTGAATGGAGCAGTGACTTTGATTAATTTTATACATTATTAAGAATCTGCAATTCTGCTTTTTAAAATATAGTACAAAGAACATTAGATGTACAGAAATTAAATTTCTAGAGGAAATGAAAAACAAATAATTTAAAAACCAGAATAATGTGTGTAGAAAAATATACTGTAGTTAATGGAATTTATAATTACTTAAAATAAATTTTAAATAGTGATTGTGGGTTTTTTCTAATATTTTATTATACTTACAAATAAAATGTGTATTTTAAGGAAATTGGCTAAAAACTCATAATTAAAGCCTAAATTATATTTATGATATCATTCTACATACTTTATCCTCAATCTATTACTGATCTAATTTATTCTTCCGTTATTTTATTTCATATATTATAAAGGAATTTTTACTGGCCAGTAGACTACCCCTATATATTTTAACTTTTTTTTAAAAAAAGTCATAGCTACAAGCCTTTCTTTGATTTTACACAAAGCAGTGTAGAGGCTCGAGAACAGGATGAATATAGAGCTACCTGCAAATCCAGCTATCCCTCTAAAGGATATCTACCCCCCAAGTCCTCATCGAGTACAGAGACATTTGCCCAACCTTGTTTATAGCAGCTCAGTTCATAATAGAGAGGAACTGGAATCAACCCAAATGCCCATCACTGGACAAATGGATATCAAAGTTGGGGGTACATATACACTATGGAATTCTACTCAGCTGAAAGGAAAAATGACATAATGAAATTTAAAGAAAAATGGATGGAATTGGAGCAGATCATTCTTAGTGACCACACACAAGAGCATAAAGCCAAGTGCCACATATTTTCCCTCATATGTGCTTCCTAACCATGTTAAACCAGAACATTAAGAAAATCCGTCAGTGAACAGAGTTTGTAAAAGGGAATGGGATGAATTTGGGAGGCTTATGGCAGGAGTAGAAGGGTGGGGGGAATGGTAGGGTCGGGGGACTCATATAGTAAACTAAACTAGGAATAGATACCATAAAACCCTCACTTTCATAAGTAAGCTACTGAGGAAGCTGAGGGTACCACGTGGTACAAGGGGCCATCAACAGAATGGGAGGAAGCCTAACCTCAAGAATAACTGCTCAGGCCTGCATCTCCCTGTCCCAGTTATTGGTTCCTTCCCATACTAAGCTGTCTATCAAAAAGACACACAAGGTTCCCAGGATTTGACAAACTTATGTCAAAGCTCTTGAATACCTGCCCCAGGACTAAGGTAAGACCCTATTACTGAAGAAATCACAATGTGTCATCAAACAACACCAAGACATCCTGCTAGATCCAGAATGGTAACCAGCTCCCAGATGGTAGCATTTGTAGTACTAGAAGGTGTTGCATGAGCTGCCAGGGAAAACTGGTCAATGATATTGGAGAAAGCAGAAACCACTGATATACAATATAGAGAGTTGTTACAAGAATGCTGAAAACACAGCTGTATGGGAGAGACCAGCAAGTCAAGAAATTCATATCTGTGCAATAGTGGCACTAAATGGAGGATGGTAATCAACAGCTTAATGATTGGCTAACAGACCCACTTAGTAACAAGGAACCCTTAACTGGAACTGGGATCCACAGCATAATCCTATGGAAAAAAAGAACTTGGGCTCCTAGGGGAAATCCCCACTACCAGAAAGCAACAGAGGAGCTACACCCATTAGGAGCTAGCCAAAATACCAATGTTGTCTCTTTTAACCTATATTTATTTCACTTTCCAATGGAAATTCTGTCTGTATTTTTCAGAAGGCATTGAGAGAGTCAGGGACAACCCAATTCCACCAACAAGACATTGGATGCTGTCTGACATCCTGGCAGGAGACAAACCAACACTTAGCCTTCATACAGGTCCCAAATGAAACCTACGAGAAAGTGACAATACAAAGAGGAGACCAATCACCACAGCAAGTCTGATAATCTGTGAAAGGTCAATGGAGACAGACACCAATGATACACATCACAACCCAGGGCAAAGATCCAGAGATACTTAAGATCTCAACAACAAAGAAGACTCAAAACTCACCCACTGTGACTCAGGGAACTGAGCGGAAGAGGGGGGCAGAAAGAATGTAAGAGCCATGGTGGGGAAAATAACCAGAGACATTAACCCCCTCAGCAACAATACACAAAGGGGGAAAAACAACAAAAAACTGGCTAACCTCCTATCCTATGGACAGATTCAGAATGCACACAGAGGAAGTACCCCAGTGGGTAGGGTACAGTGAAGAGGGAAAAGGGGACACAGTCACAAGATTTGCTCATACAATGTATAAACTTATTCATAATAAAGTAAAAAAAAACAAAGCAAAACTATTCTAATGTTTTTCAAATGCCTGGGATTCTAAAATAAAATTCAAGTTTGTGTTAATATAGAGGACATCATTATTTCCTGAAGTGGTCCATTACTTGTCCCTCTGAACTGGAACCAGTTAAAGTCAATTCATGGACTCGACTACATAGATCGCTTGACAATACATATCAGGAAATATCAAGTGGGATGCTTCAAAGTGGCCTCTGTTATTGGTGGTGATGGCAATCACACATTGATGGAAATATGAAACAACTATGATCTCTATCTTTTCACTGTCCTTAGAACTAGAGGTGATTTTTCTTCTCAATTTTCCACCACCAAAAGATAATTTTTCTTCAGCTAAATTTTCATAAAAATGGAATCATATAGCATGACTATTTAGGATAAAGTAACTTTTACTTAGCCTCCTTGTAACCACGTATACAAGTTTCTTTATCTTGGTGATTAGACGCTTAATATATAAATATTCAAGAGTGTTATGTCATTCTACTGATGGACTATTGCAGTGTTTCTAATTTTTGTCTGTTAATAAATCTTCTGACTAATTCTTTATAAACATGTTTTTGAGTACTTAGGCATCTTGAGTGGATTGTTTTGTAGGGTTGTTTATTTCTATACAAAAATTCTAGACTGTTATGGTTACATGATGTTTAATGGTTGTTCCAGTTATTCTATATCTTTTCCAGCATGTATATATTTTAGCGTGCCTATAGTGTGATCATTTGGTAATTAACCTGATTTCCCTCATGCTCCTTAATAGGTTTGTATTTGATTATATTCTGTGCTTGTGTTGTATTTTGCAAAGTTTTAGCTTGAATCATTTATATTTTCTACTGGATTATTTGTTGGTTAATATCTATATTAACAGATTATACACTATTATCCCCTCACCCAATCTCCTGTTACCCTGGAGCCTGCCTCAGTGGGGCTATGGAAATCACTGTGGTGTCATGAAGGCCTCAGTCAGTACCTTAAGGGTTTAGCAGGTGAGGCGGGGCCAGAGGGGGGAGGGTTGGTGCCTCAGTGTATTCCTATTCACTTGGTGGCTCTTACAATCTGTCCAACCTCTCTTCCCTAATGTTCCCTGAGCCATGCCTGGCCTGTTGGCAGTCTGATTTAAAGTTGAGTTCATTATAGCTTCTGAATTGCTGTTTTAATAGGTTTTGATTATTCTAAGTGTCTGTCACTATTCTAAATGTCTGTCACTATCACCCTGGAGCTGGTTTTCAGGTTAGCAGTAAGAGCAATATTCATGAGGTTCCTTCCTCTGCAATTCCTCCTGGGCCCTGGCAGATGAGGTGGAGATGGAAAGTCTCATAATGGCAGTCTGTAATCTTTTTGTTTTATTGATGGATTTAAGTTCTCTCTGTTTTCTCTACCATCTCTGTATGTAATGAGCTTGCTATTCAAAAGATTTAAAAACTATTCTTAGTTCCATTTCACAGAGATTTAGTTATGAATGTGTTTTGCATTTTTCAAATTATTTTTCTAATATTTATATAGTGATGTTTTCTCTTTATCCTACTAACATGATATACTATATTACTTGACTATTTTAAAATGTAAAATGAAACTTACATTCTTGAAATTAACCCAAAGGGTCCTGATATACTATTCTTTGCTATACATTGCTAGATTATGTTTTCAATCATTCATATTATTTTCATTTATGCTCATAATATATGTATTTATAGTTGATTATAAACACTTTTCTGTTAGGAAGAAGGCTTTGCCCATATAGCTTCTGAAATAATTTAATATAGGAGTTAGTTCTCTCTTAAGTGCTTGATGGAACTTAATGAAAAACTCTTCCTGGACAGTTTCTTATAGAAGGTTGATTATATGTAACAAACTCATTTTCAAGAAACCACAGACTGCATCGATCAGCATCAAGAAACCCTTCAACGTCCGGAATGGTATCCAGCCCCCAGAAGGCAGTTAGTGTAGTGCTGGAAGGCACTGCACAGGCTGCCAGGGGAAAATGATCAACGACAGCTGGACTAAACAGAGACCACTGACAGGAAACACAATCGGTGGTTATGATTAGGCTGACCACACCTCCCAGTAGGAGTGAGCAGCGATCCAAGAAAGGAGCACTTGTGTAATGGAGGAGCCTGGGCCTGGGGGAGACAATCAACAGCTTTCAATTCGGCCAATTTTCCACTGAGTGAGGGGGTCCCCTTGTCTGGAACTTGGGATTCAGGGCAATAGGCACCGGATCCCATACTCTTAGGCTCCCAAGACAAGATACACTATGGGACCAATTGACAGGGAGGCTACTAAAAATCGAATCCTCGTAATCTAAAATTGTGTATATTTGTTAACCTACACTGATCTCACTCTCCGATGGAGATTGTGTTTGTATCTTTCAGGATGCAGCGAGAGTGCTGGGGCTCATATAACCCTACCAACCGACCGTAGGCCCATAGCTGAGATTCTGGCAAGAGAGGGGCCACCTCAGCCATACAATGGAGGATCCAAATGGAACTACGCAGAGAAAGACGAGATGAACAAGGGGCCCACAGCCACAGCCATTAAATCAACACAGGATTAGCCAGTGGAACAGAAACCAACAATTTTCGACACAAAGACCCCTAAGCTCACAACCTTAAAGCAAACTTATTACTCATCCACCACGACTCAGGGAAATATGCGGAAGAGGGGGCAGAAAGACTGTGAAAGCCGTGGTGGGGGAGACTATCCAGAGGTACGGACAGGAGAACCTGGCTGATTACTAGTCTATCCATGGTCCCCTGTCATAAGGACTGATCCAGACGACCCAAGGAGGAGGTTATCCAGTTGAGGGTTGAGGGGAGGGCAGTGGGGAATTGGGGATAACAACTCATTGTTTGCCCACCAAATGTTGTAACTCATTATGGACAATAAAAAAATTTTTTTAAAAAAATTCTATTCCTTCTGTCTGTTTAGTAAGTTTTTAGTTTTCCAATTATTTGTGTATTACATGTTATTTGTTAAAAAAATTAACAATTGGTACTGGAGAGATGCCTGAGCAGTTAAGGTGCTTGCCTACAAAGCCTACTGAGCCCAGAATGATTCACCAGTACCCACATAAAGGCAGTTGCACAGTGGTGCAAACATCTGGATTTCATTTCCAGCAGCTGGAAGCCCTGGCACTCCCATTCTTTTGCTGCCTTTCTTTTATTTCTCTTTGCTTACAAATAGATAAGTAAAATATTAATTAAAAATTATAAAAAAATTACCAAAGTATTATTTTTCATAATTTTTGTTAATAATTAGATACATTGTATGAACAAGTCTTATGATGGTGTGATGGTTAGGTTTTGTCAACTTGATATTTTTAATTATCTTGGGTGGGTCTTTGAGGATATTTATTGGAAGGCAGTCACTCAGTAGGGGGAAGGATGTAAGGAAGCTCAGGAGAGCTAGACAGTAACATGCCTTCCCGTGTGGGCAGTGCTTGAAGGAAATTCCAGAGACTCAGGAAGCCATTAAGTTTTGGAAAGGGTTGGAAGATCTCACCATAAGGATATATAAAGGGGAAGAAATTCTTCTCCTTGCCCTTTCTGTCTGTTTGCTATTGTGTGTGGTGTTGGTGATGGGTTCTCTCTCTGCTCGGATATTTAAAAGGGGACCAACCTCTTTAGCTATTATAGAACATCACCTGGATCTGTAGTTTCAATGAATCCTTTCCTCCCATAAATTTTGCCTGTTTTGAAGATACATCCCAGCAGTGTGTAGCTGACTGTGACAGTCTTAGTACCAGAGAGAGCTGTGATATTACTGAGATGAATCTGGCCATGTATATTTTGGTCTTCTGGAACTTGTGTGCAGAAGGAATGGACATGGTCTTGTTACCTGCAATTGAAGATGCCTTCCAGAGTGGTAAGCCAAGTTTTAAGGACTATTCTGGTGAGAATTAGGAAATGCTAAGTATAGAGAGAATTGTATTTGGAGGCTTGGCTTGTGAACTTTCCAAGGGGAAGGAGAGACTGCAGAATCTTTCTTGGAATGACATAAATGGATTAAAGGATGGCTGTGTTCCACTGCCCATACCCAGAGAGCTTGACCAAGGTTCACTTTAAGAAATGGACTGTTGTGTTTGGCTCATGATATGGAACTGAGAATTTAAGATTTACAGTTGTAAAAAACTCAAAAAGCAAGTTTAACTTACTGGCACAAAGACTGGCTTTAAGTTACTGAAGCAGCTATTGTCAACCCATTAGCAATCCCATAGAAGATAGATTTACTGCTCTACATTGAAGCAATGGAAAAGATGGCTGAGGTGTTTTCACCCAGGAAGGACTGAATGATAGACTATGCAAACTCTCTTGGAAGGAATTAGCTGAAAGGAAGTAACCTGCTCTTCAAAATCACGATTTACTTTGTCCCTGGATTAACAACTTGGCTGTGTCCCGAACATCTGGCATTGCTTTTGGAAGCATGAGAAATGCTTGAGTGGAGTGGGTTAAGAAGTGCACATGGTTTCAGAAACTGCTGCTGAGATGTGGTATATGGAACAGGGTGTGAAGTCCCTGATTAGCAAGAGAAGCCATTGGAAGATGAACAGTGGTTTGCAATGGAAACCCGAAGATGTTTCAACATATCAGGATAGTGCATGGGCTACTATGGAGCACTATTGGCTAAGGATGTAAATTTTCCTCAGTTACTCAGCCAAGCTGGAGGGATGGAATTGGAAATTCCAGAGACTGTCAATCAGGACTTGAACTGTAGATGTTTGATGTATGCCTAATGGTTGTGAGTTTGCATTGGACAAGTGTCTCCTCTTCATCATGACACATAACAGTTGGAAATGTTTACTCTTTGTCATTTTATGCTAAAAGTATATAACTTGTTTTTATTTTACAGTACTCACAGTTAAGTGTGTAGGAGGGAAATTATGCATTTACCATTTTACATGGGATAGTTATATCATGTTAGGTGGAATCATGGTCTTGTCACTGTCTTCAATTGGAAATTAAGTATGATGTAAGGAGATATGGTTTGATGTCAATTTGACAGGGGTGGACTTGTGATGGTTAGGTTTTGTTGTCAATTGGATATTTTTAATTATCTTGGGGGGGTCTCTGAGGATGTTTATAAAAGGCAACCTCTCAGTAGGGGGCAGGATGTAAGGAAGCTCAGGAGAGCTACTCAATAACATACCTTCCTGTGTGGGCAGTGCACAAAAAAGGATAGTTTTGCTTCTTCCTTTCCAATTTATATCTATTTTATGACATTTTCCTGTCTTATTGCTTAGGTTAGAAATTCAAGCACTATGTTGAAGAACATTAGTGAGAGTGGACACCCCTGTCTTGTTCCCAGTTATACTGGCAACTCCTTAAGCCTTTTCCCAATGAGTATGATTTGGGCTTTAGGAGATTTGTATATTGTCTTTATTATATTGACGTATAAGCCCTCTATGCCCAGACTGTCCATTGTTTTGATCATGAAGTGATACTGAATTCTGTCAACAAACTGCATTGATTGAAATGGCCATGTGGTTTTTGTAGTTAAGTTTATTAATGTGTTTAATTATGTGAATCAACTTCCATATGCTGAAACATCCCTGAATCCCTGGGATGAAGCCTACCTGGTTGAGGTGGATAATACTTTTGATGTGTTGTTGTATTCCGTTTGCAATGATTTTGTTCAATTTTTTTGTTTCTATGTTCTTTGGGGTTATAGGTCCATAGTTTTCCTTTCTTGTTGTTTCTTTGTCTAGCCTTGGTCTTAGGGTGATGATCGCTTCATAGAAGGAGTTTGGAATTATTCCCTGTTTTCCAATTAAACAGACAACCCTCAAAAAGAGTAGATTCAATTTTATGATGCAGGTTTGGTAGAATTCAGCTGAGAATCCATTAGGACCTATACTTTTCTTTATGGGGAGGGTTTTTTTTAAATTAAATTTTCAATCTCAGTGGATGTGGTAGACTTATTTATCAGTTTTATCTGCTCCAGGTTTAGTTTTTGTAGGTGGCAGGTGTCCAGGAATTCATCCAATTCTTTCAGTTTTTTCAATTTTGTGGAGTAGAGGTTTTGAAAGTATGTCCTGATGTGATTCTTCCAATTTCATTGGTGCCTCATGTGACCTCCCCCATTTCATTTCTGAATTTTGTTGATTTGGAACTTCTCTTTTTTTCCAGTTATATACATTGGCCAGGGGTTTGTCAGTCTTGCTTATTTTTTCCAAGAACCAGCTCTTTGTTTCATCTATTGTTTAAATTATTTTCTTAGTTTCCATTTCATTGATCTCAGCTTTGATCTTAATTATTTCTTTTCGCCTTGACCTCTGAGGGGGTATTGTTCTAGTTTTTTCCAATGCCTTTGCATGCATGATTAAGTTATAGCTTTGAGATAGGTCTGTCTTTTTATGAAGGCATTTAATACTATGAATTTTCTCCTTAGGGATGCATTCATCGTTTCTCATAAGTTTTTGCATGTTGTGTTTTTGTTATCATTTATTTACAGAAAAATTTCTATTTCCTTTTTGATTTCTTGAACAATCCATTCATTGTTTAATAGTGTATTGTTCAGTTGCCAATAGTTGGTGTATTTTCTGTTGTGTCACCCATTGTTGATTTCCAGCCATAACATGTTGTGGTTCAATACTGGCAGCTACATTAATCTTGAATTTATTGAGGCATTTTTTATATCCTCATATGTGGTCTCTTTTGGAGAAGGTTCCATGGGATGCTGAGAAAAATATATATTGATTGTATTGTCTTGGGATGGAATGTTCTGTAGAAGTTTTTATAGGTCTGGTTGATGTATGGTGTTGTGCAGATCTGTCATTTCCCTGATGATCTTCTGTTTGGATGATCCCTCTAGGGATGAAAGTGGTGTATTAAAGTCACCTACTATTGTAATTGGAGTTTATTTCTGTTTTTTTGAGTAAGTTTTGCTTTATGAACTGTGATACACCTTTATTTGGTGCATACATTTTGTGACAGTTATATCCTCTAGTTGGATATTCCCTTGATGAGTAAGAAGTATCCTTCATAGTCCTTTTTAATTAATTTTCATTTAGAGTCTATTTTGTCAGATATTAATGTAGCCACACCTGCTTGTTTGTTATATTTTTGTTTGCTTGGAATACCATTTTCCATCCTTTCATGCTGAGGAGATTTCTGTCTTTAGAGGTGAGCTGCATTTCTTGAAGGCAGCAGATGGAAAGGTCCATTTTTCTGATCCACCCTTTTAACCCATTTTTTTTAATAGGAGAGTTAAGTCCATTAGTATTCAAAGTTATAATTGTTAGTTTTGCTTAAAGCCCTGTCATGGTGTAATGCTTTTGGGGGTTGATGTCTTATATGTTATTATTAGCACAATAACAAAAATTATTGTATAGAGCATCCTTGACTGGGCTCATGAGATTGGTTGCTTGTCTCTTTTGTGTGGAATATCTTTTGCAGTATCCTCTGCAAAATTGGCTTTGTGTTCATAAAGTTGTAGAGCTGGCTTTTATCATGGAACAGTTTAATTTCTCCATCTATTATGAGGGATTCTTTTACCAGGTGCAGTAGTTTTTGTTGGAAGCCATAATTTTTTTGGCCTTGAAGAGTATTTTTCCAGGCCCTTCTGGCCTTCATGATCTCCATTGAGAAGTTTGAGGTAAGTCTGATGGGTTTGACTTTCTATGTGATGAGTTGCTTTTTTTCATGCTGCTTTTGGCACCTTCTCTTTGCTTTCTATGCTTACCATTTTAACTAAGATATGTCTTGGAGAGTTCTTGCTTTGTTCCTGTCTGTTTGGAGTTCTGTGGGCCTCTTGAATTCAGACAGGGTTTTCTCTTGTAAGAATGGGAAATTTGTCTTCAATGATTTTTTTTTAATATGTTCTCTTTGCTTTTGGCCTAGATTTCTTCTTCTCTGTATCCTCATAATATCAATGTGTGTTGTCTTTAGGGTATCCCACAGTTCCCTCATATTTTGTTCACATAATTTTTTGAGTTTATAAATATTTTTGGATACCCTATTATTTCTTCTGTTAGGTCTTTGAGGTCACAGGTTCTATCCTCCAGGTTATTAAATCTGGGATTGAGGAATTCTAAGCAGGCTTTTAAAAGCTCTGTTTGATTTTTGTTCTCTATTTGTTGATCATAGTTTCCATCTCCCTATTGAGTTCCAGTTTCAAGTCTAGTTTTGTTTTTGTTAATATTTCCTGGAATTCATTTTTGCATTTGGTTATGTCTTCATTGAACTTAATCAGCTGGTTAATGAGCTCCTCCCATTGTTGTTTTACCCTCAATTCACTTATTGCTCTTCTGAAGTCCATCTGATTTTCCTGAATTAAGTTAAGTCTGATGTTGAAGCTTGTGTTGTTGAATTTCACTTAATTTATGTGTTGTTTGATACTTTGCAGCTCAGCCAATATCTTGGTCAGAGTCTCATTGCAGTTATGACCTGAAGTTTTTTTTTTTTTTTAATATATCTCATTTTGGGATTTTAATTCTGTTGTCTCCCCTACATTTCAGGGGTGCCTTCCATTGTGGGGACAGGGGCCTTTGTAAGGGACTCAGCTTGAAGTGTTATGTTGTATATGTTTATATGTATTGGGATATTCTGATTATTGAGGAAAAAAGGTCTAATTTTCTTAATTGAGAACCAATATAGGCTCTTGTAGAGTGTTCATTGAATGTTCTGTTTTGGCTTCCCATTGGGTGGAGATAGCATTATAATCATAGGTGAGTGAAAAGCAGAGGTTATGGATGCACCAGCAGTTCTAGTCTGGTGGCTGGTATGTAAGATGCTTTGAAAGTCAGAGGCTTTCTCTGGATATAGTCACCACTGTGTCTTGCATTGTGTCTCTGGGAGATTCAGAGCAGTCCTACTTGCTCCTCTTTCCCTACCGTATCTCAGCTGGGTGGATTGTAGTGATCACTATGATGTGTTCTTGGCAGGTGCCTGCCAGAGAGCTTTTGCTTCCTAGTTAGATTTGGAACGAGCCTCCTTAGGATTGCTGGAAGGCAAGTGTGGTGTGTCTGTGTGAGGTTTGAAGGTATATAAAAGTCTCATTTCTTCAGTGATTGATCTGTTTTTTGCTTGAGCTGGGTTGGTATGGGATAGTAGATGTGCAGATGTTGGAGAGATTACATGTTTGTCTGCTACTCTGGGTTGTTGGCTGATGCTTCAGTTGTGTTTGGTTTGGGGCAGTATAGATTGGGTACACAGGCTTGAAATAGTTCACATTCCTCTACAATCCTTGGTGCAGTCCCCTAACACTCTAGCACCCCCCAGGCACTTTTCCATTCGCCACCTTGTGTGTACTCCAGGCCCAAACTCTCAGGGCCCCTCTCTGGACTGGGTTTCCCAGGCCACACACATACTGATGTCTCCAGAGCAGCTAACACAGACATGCCTCACACTCTGCTGTATGGAGCACATAGGCCCAAGTACACTGGTAACTTGAATACTCTGGCCCCATACTTTCAAGGTCATCTCATCAGGCTTGGGTGCACAAGTGCTGGTCTTAATGACACCCCTTGCCCTCAGGTCCTAATAATGCCAAGATTCTCACCAGTCTGGGGTATAACCACCCTGAACCCACCTTGCCCCTCACCAGTTCAGGGTTGCATAGGCCACAAACACAGTGGCAGCACTAGACTCAAACTCAGCAAGCATCTCTCCCATCTACTCTTCTTCAATCTGGAGAAGCCAGGCCTAAGTACATTGGCACCCTGGGTGCTTAGTCTCCAAACCTGCCACATACGTCTCTTCAGCACACTGGTGTGTGAAGGTGCTGGTACCCCTAGAGCTTTGGTCCCACACACACCAAGCTCTTAACCAGCCTGAAGCTCATAGGACCCAATCCCACTTTGTCTCTCACCAACTTGGGGTCCACAAGCCCCAATCTCACTGACAGCACTAGACCCAAACTTGCCCTGTACGTCACATGCTTGAAACACCCTCTCCCCAAACATTCTGGTGCCCCTAATGCCTCAGCCCCTGGACATACAATGCACCTCACCCTCACCACACCTCACCTTCACTGGCCTTTCTTAAAGATGTTTTGTCTTTGTGAAACTGGAGTGGATGGCAACTCCTCTATTTCTTGATGTGACTCAGGCTTCCAGGTGTGTAGCTCTTCCTGACAAACCTTGGAGCTTCAGCTAGGGCTGCTTCTCTCCCCAAACCTGGCTGGAGGTGATTTCCCATAGAGGCTGGAGCTGGAATACAAGTTTTTGCAGTTGCATTTTCCACAGTAGCTGTTGTCTGGAGGCCAGTTTCCACTGGAGCTGAAGGCTAATTGACTAAGCCTGGAGGCCAGTTTACAAAAGAGCTAAGTAGAGGCCTGGTGTGGAGAAAGCATGGGGCAGGTCTCTCTCCAGAGAGAAATTATTTTTGTTACGCTACCACTTTGTAGAATGTCCTTCTAATTCTTCCTTAGATCCTTCTTTCTCTTGTTAAACTAACCACTTGTTCTTATGTGTTATCAAGTATCTCCATTAGAGTCCTTTATATATTCATAATTAAATTCCCTATCAGATAATTCCCAAGTGTGTGTGTGTGTGTGTGTGTGTGTGTGTGTGTGTGTGTGTGTGTGCATGCGTGTATGCACATGTAGGTGCCAATGTATTTCCCATGTGCTCACCTGCAGCAGAATCTCTTTTCCTGTGATGGCCAAGTCTCCTTCTGTTTTTACTGTGTGCTAGCCTCTGTAGGGGCTGTTTTTTTTTTCTCCTTTTTTGAGAGCCCCAGCAATTTTTCAGTCTCTCTCCTCACAGGAGCTGGGCACACTAGGACATTTATTAGACCCTGGAAATCAAATTTGATCAGTCACTCAGTCCTCATCTAGCCCTCATGCTTACACAGTAAATTGCTATAAATCACTTGTCTATCTCTCCAGCCATGGCACTAAATTATTATAAACCATTATCATCACTTTTCATTTCACATATTATGGTTCTTTCAGACAATACTTAAAAATAATTCCAATTTGAAATCAAAGTCTGTCAATAGAATTGTTCTGACTTTAAAATAGTGTATTGATATATAAATCTATTTGCATGTTAATGTTATTTTTTCACTTTTGCTATATGCCTTTTGATCAATGGGGATAATAAATAATAACATTTTCATGTAAGGTGTTTAGTAGGAAATTACACCATGCAAGCATCTCAGATGTCTTATGACAAAACCTTTTGCTTTTTGAACTTTCATTCTGTTTATCATTTATTCACTGATTTTTATTTTTGAAATAATGCCTTCTCAAGTGGTTTAATTCAGGTGCCCCCCTAAACTTGAATACTTGATCTCTAGCTGAAGGCAGTTTTGGAATTGGAACCTTGTTGGAATTGTGTTAGGGTTGGGTTTATGGGTGTAATAGCCATTTTCATTGTCCCAGTGTTTGGCACACTCTCCTCCTGCTGTTGTCCACCTGATATTGGCTAAGAGGTGATGTCCAGCCTCTGCACATCATTTTCCCTGCAAACAGGGAGGTTCATCTTGAGTCTGTAAGACAAAATAAATCCTTTCCTCCACAAGCTGCTTTTGGTTGGGTTTGTGCCAGCAAGGAGAAATCAGACTACAACACCTTCCATGAGGGAGTGCTATGTAAGTTCACTAATGTAAAGTGAGCCAAGTACTTTATTAAACCTCAAATTTATTTATTTCTATGAACTGCTATCACTGTCAATTGATAGTACATTTTCTTTATGGCAGTATTTACAGAACATTATGCATACAAGAAGAAAACATGCTGTCATGTGCCTTGATATGATGAAGAATGCTATCATGGAATTTGTAAGATATTTCTGCTGTAGCTAAAAGATAATTATGGGTTAGCTAAGTGGATACATTTTGGTAAGGTATTCCATGTGCATTCAAAAAGTGAGCTTTGCAATTTAAAGAACATTGCAGCATCTTTCAAATGTAAAGCAAAAATTATACAATGGCCAAAGATAAAGCTGAACAGGAGGCAGGAGCTGATTATAAAAAGCATCTTCTTAAATGCAAATGAGTTTAGATTTTAGTCTAAAGATACAGAATATTTTTGTAATGGAATAGTAATATAATCTGATTTAAATGTAAATTCTTATTATATATCAGACTTGGATTTTTTTCCAACGCTTATCTACGAACTTCAGAAGGCATTAAAAGGGGCACAAATGGGTAGAAAGTAGAAGCTAATCTAGACTGGGAATTAAGAAGTCTGTAAATGAAAAATTAAAAAAAAGGTATGTAGATAAATTTTACCTTGATAGCTCTAAGAATTTTGAGCAATAATTACACAGCTTTTCTTGTATTTTCAGAAAGAATAAATACAAAACCCACATACACCGACTGACAAACGTCTAGAAATGCTAAATTCTGATGGGTTGCTATAATTTAAACTCAGAAAGTATGAAAGCAAAAGAGAATTTGGGAAATTTCCTTGCAGTAGCTGATGTTAAAAGTGCTCTTCACTAGGTATATGCTATCTGGCTATTAGGTTTCTTATTTAACATCTAAATAGATAACTTATTGACAAATCCTTTCTGCTCCACCCTTCAACTTATGCACACCTGCTTCTAGAGTCACTGCATTACAGAGGGGCAGACAAAATTGTGAACAGTCCAAAGCCTCCTCACAAGCTTCTGTACCCACACACACCCTCACAACCACTGAGATCAAACAGGTATTTGAAGGACATGAATCATCTTCACTTGACTTCTCAGCCATGGACCAGCTCTGTATGGGGTCACTGCACTACATAGCAACAGACAAGTCTGTGAAGGGCATGATACCCTCCCTCCACCTGGCTCAGTGTGCATCCACACTACCCACCACTGTGAAAATGTGTAACACACAGGTTCCCAATGAGTGAGAATGCTCCACACCTACACACCTAACATTGTGATCTGGACCTGATTGGGATCTCTGCACATCAGTTCCCTTCACTTCATGAGGAACACACAACATGTTACTGTGATTGGGTCCAATCACAGTGGAAACCAAATTGATACTACTTCTATTACCTCACTTATGAAGTAGTTCCAAATATCTCCACAGCAGAACCCAAGCACAAAAAAGAAGAACTTTATTCCAAGGATGCAAAGTTTGTACCACATATGGAAATCAACAAAAATAACACTGAAAGTAAACAGATTTAAGGAGAGAAATCACATTATCAACTCAATCAATGCAGAAAAGGCCTATGACAAAATACAGCATCCCTTCATCATAAAAACTTTGGAGGGACTAGGAATGGAAGGATAATTTCTCAACATAATAAAATTTAATCAAATTGAATCAAAATTTAACCACATTTCTCATTATATTCTTCACATAAATAGAAAAAATTTAAATTTTTATGCAAGCTTAAAAAGCCTCAAATTAAAAAATGAAAGACTTGGAATAGAGGGCCTATACTTCAACATAATTAAGGCCATATACAAAACTCCTAAAGCCCAAATAATACTCAATGTGGACTCAGAGTTCTCACTAAATTTGGGAAGAAAACAGGGTTGCCCACTTTCACCACTGTTCTTCTACAGAGTCCTTGAAGTTATAGCCAATGCAATAATACAGGAGAAAGACATAAAAGGGATACAACTTGGAAAAGCAGAAGTTAAACTATCCCTTTTTGCAGATGACATGATCCTATACATAACAGGCATGAAGAATAGTATCAGTAAACTCTGGAAGGTGATAAACTCTTTCAGTAAATTGGCAGGATACAAAACTAACACACAAAAATCAGGAGCCTTCCTGTATGAAAGTGACACGCATACAGAAAAAGCAATCAACGAAACAGTCCCATTTTCAATAGCCACACGTAAAATCAAATACCTTGGAATGTCACTCACCAAGGAGGTTAAGGAGTTGCATAATGGAAACATAAAAAATGCTCAGGAAGGAAATTGAGGATGATGTGAAAAGATGGAAAGATCTCCCATGCTCCTAGATTGGTAGAATTAATAGCGTGGAATTGGCAATACTTCCAAAAGCTATATACAGATTCAATGCAATATCAATAAAAATACCAGCTTCAAGAATACCATACCATACCATACCATCAAACTGGGAGTTAATATTTGCCAGCCACAATACGGATAGAGGCCTAGAATGTATAAAGAACTCAGACAGCCCTCTCACAAAATGGGGAACTGAACTCAAAAAGGAATTCACAAAGGACAGAGTAGAAATGGCCAACTCCCATTTGAGAAAATAGTCAATGTCATTAATCATCAGAGAAATGCAAATCAAAAGAACAATGAGATTCCATCTTACTCCAGTCAGAACAGCGATCAATAAAAATCTACCAACAATAGATGCTGGAGAGGATGGTGAAAAAGGGACCCTCATTCCCTGAGGGTGGGAATGCAAACTTGTACAACCACTATGGAAAGCAGTGTGAAGGCTCCTTAACAGGAGGGATATAGAGCTACCAGCAAACCCAGCTATCCCTCTACTGGGCATCTACCCCCAAGTTTCCTCGCCAAAGCACAGAGACATTTGCTCAACCATGTTTATAGCAGCTCAATTCATAATAGCAAAGAATTGGAATGAACCCAAATGCCCATCACTGGACAAATGGATATCAAAGTTGTGGTACATATACACTATGGATTCTACTCAGCAGAAAGAAAAAAATGACATTATGAAATTTAAGGAAAAATGGACGAACTTGGAACAGATCGTTCTTAGTGACTTCACACAACAGAGAGCCAAGTGCCACATATTTTCCCTCATATATGGGTTTCTAACCATGATAAACCAGAACATTAAGAAAATCTGTCAGTGAATGGAGAGATTATAAAAGGGAATCAAAATAATTGGGGGGAATGGGAGGGTGGGCTCATGCAGTTAACTAAACTAATAATAAATTGCCACCATAAAACCCTAGCTTTTATTCAGCAAGCTACTGAGGAAGCTGAGGGCACCACCTGGCATGAGGGGCCTTGAACAGAATGGGAGGAAGCCTAACCTCAAGAATAATTTCTCAGACTTGCATCTCCCTGTTCTAATTATTGGTTCCTTCCCACACTGAGCTGTTGATGAAAGAGACCCACAGGGTCTCCAAAACATGACAGACTTTTGTCAAAGCTCTTGAATACCTGTCCCAGGCCTAAGGTATGTTAGCGGCTTACAGATTGGCTAAGAGATCAACTAAGTGACAAGGAAACCTTAACTGAAACTGGGATCCATTGGAAAATCCTATGGGGACCAAGATCTTAGCCTCCTAGGGGAAATTCCCACTACCAGAGACTACAGAGAGGCTACACCCATTAGGAGCTAGCCCAAATAACAATGCTGTCTCATTTAACCCATTTTGATCTTACTCTCCAATGGAGATTCTGTTTATATTTTTAACAAGGCAGTGAATGAACCAGGGACAACTCAATTCCACCAATAAGACATTGGATGATGGCTGACATCCTGGCAGGAGACAAACCACACCTAGCCTTCACAAAGGGCCCAAATGAAACCTACAAGAAAGTGATGAAACAAACAGGAGACCAATCACCATTAAGTCTGATAATCCATGAAAGGTAAATGGAGACTGATACCAATGATACCCAAAGCAACCCAGGGCAAAAATTCAGAGATACTTAAGATCTCAACAGCAAAGCTGACTCAAAACTCACCCACTATGACTCAGGGAACTGAGTGGAAGAGAGGGTAGGAAGAATGTAAGAGCCATAGTGGGGGACAATATCCAGAGACATTGCCCCCCTCAGCAACAATTACACAAAGGGCAAAGAAAAAAATAGAAAGTAAACCTGGCTGGTGCAGTTCATATTCCCCTAACCTATAGACCGATCCAGTATGCACACCAAGGATGGACCCCAGTGGGTAGGGGACAGAGAGGAGGGAAACGGGGACTCCTTCACAAGATTTGCTCATACAAAGTATATACTTATTCACAATAAAGATACTAAAATATAAATAAAAATGGAACAATAAAGAAAAGAATCAAGCATATTGAATATCTCTAGGGACAAAGGGAGAAAATCTTGTTTCACCAATTTTGTAGGAAAACAATGATGGAGAATTTGCAAAGTACTTTGGCTCCAGTGACATTCACCATCAATAACAACTATCTACATCTTTGATATTACCTTTGAAATCATTGATTCTATTTCCTACATGAAGAGGCCAAAAGCTGCTTCCACGATATAATATATTTTCTGATCATTGGCATAACTCCATTGCTACTTCCTGTTTAAAATAAAGGAGGAACTCAACTTTTAAAAAATATCCTTATCAAAAAGAATACTACAGGTAGTAGTACTACTATAGCTGAATTCAAATTATGCTACAGAGCCATAGTCATATAGGTTGATGGCCCCAAAGCAGAGTTATAGAAGATAGGAATAGAATAGAAGATTCTGGGATAAGTTCATGTAACTACAGTCACAAGATTTCTGATAAAGAGGACACAGGCACACATTGGAGAAAAGATAGCATTTTCAACACATTATACTGAAAAAACTGCATATCTACATGCATATGAATAAATCCAGTTCCTTTTATTTCACCACATACAAAAATCAAGTCCAAATGGATCAATACCTTCAATGTCAGACCTGAAACACTAATTGGAATACTACTCATTCATAAAAACAATGAAACTCTGTTATTTACAATGTACAGAGCCAGATGTCATTCTTTTAACTTAAATAAATCAAATGCATGCAGATAGGCACCAAATGAGCTCATTCATATGTGGAATATATTGTATTGAAGTTAATATCATGGGTTTGATACTGCACTATTCTTTTTTCACAGGCCAAGGAAGAGTTGTGTGCTGATTGAACATTCTTTTAAAGACCACAGGTTTTCTAGAAAGCCATCTAAAATCCAAACCTTCATTTCTCAAGGGAAGCTGGGTTGTGGCTTTAATGTCTGTCAAAAAATCTATTTCTTCATTTTTTAGATATAGACAGTTTTGTTACTGAATGCTAAAATAGTTCTGTGACAAAATAAAGCTCTATGATCTTCATTTTCTCTGCCACGTTCATCATCATCTGCCCACTCTGCCTGTTTCAAGCTCACTTGGGGAGAGCAATCTACTGAAAATGCCTTCAATCTGGTTTGATTTTCTCTTAAATTTCTCATCACCAGCTTCCTCCAACATTGAGTTCTCATATCTGTTCTCTGACATTCTGTATTTCATCTCAAATTTCAGCAGCCCAATAATGTATCTATTAATCCCTTTGGGGGAAATTTGTGTTCTTTTTTTATGTCTGAAAAAGGCTATTATTATCCCAACACTCAAGCTTTTGCAAACAGACATTATTTTCTTCTTTATTAATTTCTTTGATTTTTATCTTACTTTTCTAATAGCACTTTGTTATATTCTTTATTATATTCATATTTTTCTCCTCTTTATTTTTTAAAGTTTGAGAGTTGTTATTGTATAAACAAAACAGATTATTTGCACATTATATGCCTTTCTTTCTAGCATTTGGTGCAGTTATTTTCTGAGTACTTCCATTAATATTCATTTAATCTAGTTATTCAATGAGAAAATTTTATTTTAAGCATAAAAGTCTTATTATCTTCTGACTCACCCTTTCTTTATTCCTCTCTCTCTCTCTCTCTCTCTCACTTTTCTTCTCTATCTCTCTCCCTTTCATTCATCCTTGGGGTTTTGGACAATGGTCACCGTCACATAATATCATCATTCTTAATAAATGGGATTGGAGTATCATTTAGTCTTCCTACAGCAACAGTATTCCATGCATAGTCCATGGAATAGTGGTCCTCTCTAGAGTCCAATAGGGGAAATAAAGGTTCCATGATCAAATAAATTCAGTAACTTCAACCAAATATGACATTTTTTAGGATGGGTAGAACATTCATTTAGAGACAAAAACAACAACAACTAAAACATGGCTTACTATTTATTCAGCATTTCCTAGTCTTGTTTTTAACTTTAAAATGCTTTGTACAGTGAGTGCTAAAGTAAATTTTGTATTTTAGATGATTTTTTAACAGTATGTGCTCAATAATCTGTTACTTTTTTAGTTTTAATAAATCTATATTCTCATATATTTGAAGAGTTACATTATAATTGCTGACTGCATGTTAATGAGTGTTCAGACCATATGCAGAGTGAAAAGATACTTCCAGAGTCCTAATGCGGCATCATACGTATTCATTTTTCTCTTCTGAGAAAGGTTGACACCATGTGGATGCCAAAATCAAATAGAAATCTCTATTTACCACAAAGGATATTCATCCTGTCTTCATCCATCCAACTAAAAGTGTTACTTTTCTCTCTCTTCTTTCTTATAGAATCACAGTGGGAAAACAGCATGAAATCCAATTATGTTGTGGTTTTTCTTTTTCTATCACTACACATTTTGTAAAGTTCAGAATATTCTTATAAAGTTGAAAAGATCAGAATTTCTAATCTTATTTTTTTCCTATTCTTATTTTTATAAGATTGAGGGAACAAGATGAGATTTAAGTGACTAGGGCCAAAGCAAATCTTTGAACCCCTGTGACATCAGCTGGTACCAAACATCGTGAATTACACTTCCCATAGAAGCTTAGCCAATGCAGGTCAAGAATGAGATATGTCAATCAAAGGAAAGTGTAATGAATCAGTGAAGCATTTGACAGTTTGCTATGACCCACACTCTGATGATTACAGTGTCAATAAAAATCTTAGTGAGACAGTTGTTGGTCTCATTTTTTTAAATATATATTTATTGTCCATAATGAGTTACATTATTTAGTGGGCAAACCATGCGTTGTTATCCTGAATTCCCCAATTCCCCCCCTCCCCATCCCTGATCAGTTGTATATCCTCCTCCGTGGGCTGTGGGACAGGTCTCATTTTTATCATTGTCTTCCCATCATGATCAAAACAAAGACCTGAAGCAAAATAAGTCATGCAGGAAGAAACATTTTAAAGAATGAAGGAAAGCTTTCATATTTACCACCTTAATACTCCAGTTACCTCGGTATTGAGAGGAGCTTTTTTTGTGTGTGTATTTTTAAAATATTGTTTATTTCTGTAATTGAGAAAGGAACAAAAGGAAAGCATCAGATAGAAAGAGAGTGAGGTGTATGGGCACAACAAAACCTCCTAAAAATGCAAATTCCAGATGCATGCTTTGTGTATCTGGATTTTCCTTTGTTTGTTAGTTTGTTTGTTTTTCAAGGTAGGGTCTCACTCTAGCCCAGGCTGACCTGGAATTCACTAAGTAGTCTCAGGATGGCCTTAAACTCACAGTGATCCTCCTACTGGAATTAAAGGTATGTACTACCAAAACCAGCATGGCTTTTTTTTTTAATTAAATAAAAAAACTTTGTACGGACACATTATGCGTTGGTACCATCATTCCCCTCCTCCCTTACCCCACTCCATTGAGGATCCTCCTTAGTGGATCCTCCTTGCTGGTATTCACCATGGGGTTATGGGTTATGAGTTGTGAGAGCAGCAGTCAGTCACTGGAGGGACAATGGCTCTGGATAATCCCTCCCACCCTATGGCTTTTAATTCTTTCTGCCCCCTCTTTCACTAAATTCCCTGAGTCTTGGTGGTTGTGTATTAAATCTACTTTAGTGTTGAGCTCTCAGCAGCTTCTGGGTTTCTGCTTTGGTGTGTTTTCAGTATATTCAATGTCTGTCTCCATCACACTGGTACAGGTTGTCAGGCTGACCATGGAAGCAGCTCTCTTTCTCATCTTGTCAATTCCTCTGTGGTTTCACCTGGGCCCTGGCTGATGTGCAAGGGGTGGTCTATCATCTGCAAGGGAATCAGCTATTTATCCACTAGGTAAGCGTAAAAAGCACAACTTTCAAGTTTCACCATTCTTGACACTAGTTCTCATGGTCTCTAATTTTTATGGTACATTTAGCATGTCTGTGAAATAGGAATATATATGGATTGAGCTTAATTATACATCCCTAATATTGTACCAGTAAACTGAATATCTTCATCTGTGGTTATGATGGTGAATCTTAAAAGCATTTCTGTGTATGGCTGTGAGGGTATTTCCAGGGAGGTTTACATGAGAAGGGAAGACACGCTGAATATGGCCCATGGTCTGTGGTACTAGTCTGGATAAAATGGGGAAAGAGAAAGTCAGCAGAGAAGTAGTGTTCATCTTTCCCTTTCTGCCTTTAGACTGTATACTCACTGTCTCCACCTGCCTTGGGATTCTGCTCCCATACCGTCTACCTCCACAATCAACTGTACCCTCAAACCATGAGCCAAAATAAGTGATTCCTTCCTTAACTGGATCTTTATAGAACTTTTTTGTATCAATGAGAAAGCAACCTACAGATGTCCTCCTGAATTTACATCTATTAATTATACTTGTTCCCTAAATGAAAACACTTAGAGGACCCCAGAGATTGTGACCTATATTAAGACTATTTATAATAGCATCCATAGCCTGGCAGGAGTCTTTGTTACCAGTGTCCTCAGGGGACAAGTGCCACATGCGTGGTGTGGCAGGAACACGAGGTGTGCAGTACACAGCTAAGGCTGAAGGAAATGAGCACCTAATGTTGAAAAGTATGTTTTTTTTTTCTTTTTTCTCTTTTGCACCATCATCTCCCAACTACACACTTGGTATTTTTCTTGTCCTTTGAAGCTGTTTACATATTTTGAAAGATTATCAAATCCACAGGAAGTTCCTTTGGCCTAGGTGCTAATTCTCCTGTGTATTCTGACAAACCCACAGATGCCCTTCAGGCCTCGCTTAAAACATCTACTTTCTGAAGTCAACTCCAATCAGAACCTGCACCTGCTTCTATGCAGTGGCTATGTTTTCTTTTATTACACACTGCAGTACTTTTCTATTTCCTTTTCCTCATGTTGATTTACTTGCCTTGTAATTCTTCCCAGGGCATACACCCAGTGAAGGCAGGAAATAGGACTTTCGAATGGTACTACTTACTATAACAGTCTGCCATAGATGTAGTGCTTTAAATAACCCAAATTTTTCCCTTCATATTCCAAAGGAAGAACATGGAAATAAATGAGTGTTGTTAAATTAAAATCAGGTGCCGGCAGGGCTGTGTTTCCTGTAGCTACTATGAGAAGACCCAGTTAATTCAGGGCTCCAGATTTCTATGGGCTGCTCACATTCCTCACCTCCTGAAACCTTCCAATAGTATCCCCCCTTCTCTAATTCTATGCTGATTCTTTTTCATTTGCACCCTCACATAATGGCATTTGGCCTACATGGATGGTCTATGATAACCTGTCTCACTCAGAATTCTTAATTTAATTTAAATGCTTCTGAAAAGTCCCCTTTGCCTTACAACATGTTAGAGATGGCTGCTCCACTAAGGGCCTGGTGAGTAGTAAGTTCTGCTACTAAAACAACTGATATGTAAGGGCTGCTCATTTTTTTCAGCATAACATACATCATGCTAATTCAGATATGCGGTTTTTGGAACAAATCATAAGATTCCACAAAAATGACAAAATGCTGTTCAGATGCACAAGAGTCTGAAACAAAATCCCTGAATATTAATTTATGTCATTGTGTCAAGACGACAATCTATACTAACCATCTCAGCAATACACTCCTATAAAAGGAGGGAGGTCCATCTTAGTATGCTGAAAAAGTTAATGAGTGAGACATATCTTTCTTTTCTATGTTTTTAATATAAAAGTACATATTGGGTTGAGAAAGTTGACTAGGTGGGTAAGAGTGCTTGCTGTACAAGCATGAAGACCCGGATTCAACCCCAGGCACTCACACACAAAAACGGTTATGGTCATGCATGCCTTTAACGCAAGTGCTGAGCAGATCAGTAACAGAAGAATCACTGGAGCTACCTGATCAGGCAATCCAACCAAAAATAGCATGAGCTCAAGGTTCAAAGAGAGAGCCTTCCTCAATGTGGAAGGACAACAAAGCAGGTCACCTGATTTATTCATCTGGCCTCCTCCTATGTGTGCAGAGATGAGTCAGTACATCTGTATACACACTAACATATACCCACACACAAACACACAGCCCCAAACACATATTAATAAATACTCCAATGGGAGGAAGTCACAATTAGAAACAGTCCTCAAAACATTGAGTGTGAAAACTTTTTCTATTCCTCGGAAACTATGCAACAGGAAAGGATGTTGTTCTGTGACACCAAAGTCGAAAATGAGGGCTAATGTATCCAGTTCAGCATCTGGATAGCATTTTCACATAACAGAAATGCTGGGAAATGAAAACCATTGTCCTGTTTCTTCGGCAGTAACCCTTAAATGTGATCATCTCTAGGTATAAGTAGCTGGCTGACAGGACTCATCAGGAATCTAGAGTACCCAACAGGTACATGTGAAGTAAGGAGCCTATTACAGTCTTCCCTTCCAGCTCAACTCACCAGGACACAAAGAAAGTGAAATGTCCTAATAGGCCACTGGTCTCTCATGAGATCAACGACAGTGAGGAAGGAACTAGGCTTTACTTTCCTCCCTTTATTTTCACTTTCTGCCCCTCCAGTGATTTCCCCGAGCCCAGAATCAGAATGCATAGGGTCTACATGAACTTTATAGAGTTCTGAACACAGGTAAAAAATCTTCCACTGAAAGGGAATGTAGTTACTCTTAAGAGGATATTTAATATCATATTCTAGTAATAACGTGTGTTATTCAATAATCCCATCATGTGTCTACTTGGCAATTACAAAGCACATCAATGCTATGACCTGCTCTTTCCTCTAGGAGGCATTTGGCATATTGTTAGACTGCTTTTTATCTGTTGCATCTAAGAAAAGGCTAAACATTGCAAGTGGAAATAAATTGTATGATACACATCCCCTCGTAGAATAAAATCATCCACCCTAAGTTTCTGCCTCAAGTCTCTCATTTCGTCTGCTTGAGAATGTGGCTTTCTCTTGGCTCTGTACTGTCACACTCCAAAGTCTCCTTTATGCTCATGGTTTTCTTCTCTGCATTGAATCTGCTACTTCAAGCCCTGCATGGAGAAAATTTATCACTTCTCTGTGGTTCTTCACTATGTAGCTAGATGTATGGGTTATTTAATTCCAGTTTCTTTGTCTACAAAGAACACACTACTGTCTTCTCCTTCCTCTAACAGAATATATCTGATTTATTCTTTAGATTTCTGCACTAAATAGGAAGGCTTCATGGCAAATCTTTTATTATAGAAAATGTTTATCTTTTATTGAAGAATTCTTTTCATTAATGCTATTCTAAAAAAAAATCTTGCCCTTGACAACTGGCTCAATTGCTGCCCAGGTTGAGCAATTACATAAAATGGTTACCATGGTGGCTACTGGCTTAATCAAAAGAATCAGTAGGAGGGTATTTGGCATCCACCAGCTGGGCCAGTTCTTTCTCTATGCCTTGGTGCTTTTAGGTTAAGTTCTAACTAAACCTTTGCACCTTTCTAAAAGATACTCAACTAGCAATAATGGAAGATTCAGAACACATCTCTCCTTTAAAATCCCTCAATGGCAAAACCTCCCAAAGAAGAACGTTTTAATTATTTGTTATGTCTACTTCTTCTCCAAAAAATATACATTGAAACCTAGAGTGTCAAAATTTTTCTTCCTCAAACATTTTGTGTTATGGTTAAAGTGGCTACCACATTTTTCTGAGTGCTTAAACATTAATGTTTATGAGCTAAAACCCATGTGAGCCATTTTTATCTCTTGACATTAGAGTTGCAAATGGCTTGCACTGAAGAATTAAATAAATTATCTGTATTGGGCACTTGTCTTATCTGTCTGATAAAATACCTGACAAATGCGGCATAAGGGGCAAAAGATATGTATTTGACTGACGTGTCAGGGGATTGAGACCATTATGAAGGGGAAGCTTGATGGCAGGAATGTGAGGTGGCTGGAGATACAGCCTCAGTAGTCTGGAGACAGAGAGAGATGCATGCTGGTGATCTATTTGATCTCTCTACTCCTCTTCTTAAAATGTCAGTCCTCTTTCTTAGTACTGTTGGACTAAACCTCTCTGGAAATCCCTAAAAGGCATATCTAGAGTTGTATGTTTATAGGTGATTCTAGATTCAGTCAAGTGGACAAAATGAAAATAACCAAAAGAATGTACTTTCCTGATGGCAGTGTAGCAAGTTAATGTCCATGTATGAACACATCATTGGGAATGGTTGAAACACATCCATGCATCGATTGTCTCGATCTTGCTGAGAATCTGCACATGGTTCAATGCTTTTCTGGCAAGATACTTTATTTTCTATTCTCTAAGCTGGAATTTTTCTCAAGATTTCTTTTGGTCTGGCTTCTTTCCTGTCAAGAGGTTCATATAAATTACATTTATTGAGAGCTCATATTCATTTTAGAGATAGAAAATAGCTGGTAGGCATTTTCTTGACAATACTGCTTAATATTTTAAAAGATAATAAAGTCATTCTTTTGTCTTTCCAACACATTAAACTATACTAACATAGTGTCTGCTATGTTTTGTGTGCTTTTTCTAAATTTTACTGTATTTTCTAGAAAATCACTGCAATGGACATTATAATTTCCTCACTTTTCTAGACTACAAAGATCTTCCTACAGGATTGTGAAGCCAACCCTCATGTAAGGTACTGTTTGTTTGTTTTGCTAATGTTGTGTTGTTGTTTGTTCGTTTTTCTGAAAAGATATCAGAAACTAGCCTCAAAATAACTCTCTAGCTAAGAATACCTTCCCCTCCCAAGTACGGGAATTACAGGTGTGCACCATCCCACTTGCAATTAATTAGTCTTTGAAGGAACAGAATAGATGATTGAAATCATTTTTTAAAAAATCATTATGCTGAAGGAAATCCATTCATTAATATCCTGTCATATGAATCTTAATGAATGACAGTGTTAATAACCTCAGTAATTCTTATTGGAAGTAAACTACTTTATAATTCATTTGTTATGTACTTGCTATGAATATATTCAAGAAAAATCATCATGACCCCATCTAATGGCACTGGTTTGCTACAGGAGACTCAGCAAATGGTCGTGGCTTCCCTGACAGCTGAAATAGCCTACAGAACAATAGTTCTCATGTTAAAGGTTCCAATAGCTCAAAGATGATTCTTTTAAGTTTTATTTGATCAACCTTAGGTGAGGAACAGTCAGTAAATAACCAGTATAAGCATAAAAATATATATTCTGATAGAAAATTTGACCATTTGGGCACCGCAACAATACTGATAAATTTGGATACCTGAAAATAAGACATCAGAAGGAAACACTTTAATCATGGCAAGGTTAAGAAAATAATAAAGCCTGGTCTATTCTAGTGGAAGCCAATGTAAGCAAATCTCATTAAAAACTATTGAAAGTGAGAACAGTGCACACATTGCTGCAGATAGAAAAGGACAAATGTCAATGCACCTGTTCTGAATTGGCTGTGTCCCCAGATGCTCCCCACTGGGAATTTAGTCTCCATGGAGTCAGTGGCGGGAGGTGGGTTCTGATGAGAAGGGCTTAGGGCATGAGGCTTCCTCTCTGGGTGTGTTAATGCCAGTTGAGAAAAGGCTTGAGTCTTCCACCTCAGTCTCTCATTCTCAGACTTATTCACCCTCAATTCTTCCACAGAAAGGGCACATGAAGGCCTCACCACATGCTGGGCCATGCTCTTTGTCTTCACAGACTCAAAAGTGAGAACTTTCTATAGTTTATGAAATTACCTAGCATAGCATAGTGATGGCACAGCAGTGATAACGGACTAAAATGTCCATTGAAATTGAAATATTCATAAGATAATACCAAAGACATCAAAACAGTACCATTCCTTCAACAACTGGGATACATAAGGTTTTGCATTTCTTTGTGTATATATTTTTGCCTTTAAAAAGAGCCATGGGACTGAGTATATAGCATAAATCAGAACTGTGAAGTAAGCTAGGAGTTAGGGAAGGGGATGACATATTAAAGTAAGAGTCACATATTTTTCAATGAATAGAATCAATTAAGAGTCCCCCCCCTGGCAAAAACATAGCTTTGATTTGTACAAATATAAAAGACCATGTAACTACAAATATAATCCAAGAATATGACATGTTGGTGACCCTAAAACAGTTCCTTTGATTAAATAGCCATCACTAATTTTCTATTTCTCATCCTCAGCAATATTAACATTTGAACCACAGCTTTCTGGGAAGGAGAGTGATATCCTCTTCACTGTAAGGTGTTACACACCTGATATCCACAGAACTCTTTCCTGATCCCCTCTGTTGAGAAAACAAAAGTCTCAGATGTTGGCAATGGTGCCTAGGAAGATCACTTACTTCCTGCTGAGGCCCATTGTAAATCAGTTCAGCATTTCATATGAAGAGAATCATACAAGATACATTCTCTTTGCCCATTTATATCCTCATCATAATGGTCTTAAGATTCATCTAGGCTCTAACATGTACTATTTTATTTATTCTAAGATTCCAGTATTGATAATTATCAATTTGTTTAAACATCATCTTTCATTATTTCAGATAGTGGTTTTCCCTTTAGACCTGCATACAACAATTCACCTTGGTCCTTTCTGATTACTAGTGTTTTACTATTCATTTACTAATTACTTAATTTATTTTATATGAGTCATATTTTTATCATGTGTGACTTTTATTGAGTTTTATTAATTTATACTGTGACATCTGTATTGGGACTTTCTTTAAAGATCCATAGCTGTTTTGGATATATAATCAAATTATTTGCAGATGAACTTGAAATTTAAAATCATTTTTGGAATAGCAACAGTTTTAGTAATTTTTATAGGATAAATGAACTCGTATGACTGTGATATCACTTGGAAAATGGAATATTATTATTTATATCAGACCTGACTATAATATGTCACCATTACAGGTTTCTTTGTAGAATTATCCCATAAGGAGCAGAGTTGAGCTTTTAGCATTAGCTGTAAGGCCTCAAGTCAAACTTCAGTCTTCTTATTATCTTTCTTTCCCAGCTACTCTCTGCCTCTCATGTAACTTTTTCCAAACATGGATGTACCCTAAGATTTCATATCCAGTGTCTTTATGACACCTTCTGAGTTTTTTCCAGCCTTTGTGTTCTTTCTTTTTGGGGAAAATATTATCCATATTTGTATTTGAAAGCGAACCTATGAACATGTATTCTTGCACTGTGAGCTCCTTGAAGGAAATTCCTTTTGTTCAAACCTGTAAACTAGCCGGGCGTGGTGGTGCACACCTTTAATCCCAGCACTCTGGAGGCAGAGGTAGGAGGATTGCCATGAGTTCAAGGCCACCCTGAGACTACATAGTGAATTCCAGGTCAGCCTGGACTACAGCGAGACCCTACCTCGAAAAACCAAAAAAAGAAAAAGAAAAAAAAAGAAAAGAAGGTGGAAAGCAATTGGAGTAAACACCTGATGTTGACCTCTGGCATCCACACACATACATGAATACACACAAACACACCAAAAATAAAAATAACAAGTGTAATTGTGTTGATACTCAAGTATGAGTTCTCTGAAGAAGAGTTACTGCTTTGTCCTTAAGTGTTAATGGCTTCCTCTTCTGGCCTTATGATTAACAAATAAAATATTTGCTAAGCATATTATTCTGCTTTATACATTTATTAGGCTGGCTAATTGAAGAAACAGACCAAAAATTATGGAAAAAGTGCCAAACTTACCTTCAAATTTCTGTATGTTCCAGAAGCATTCGTTATTTTTATACCACCATGATTCTTGACATCAAATTGAGTTCCTATGCTTAATTTGCAATGCAAATTTAACTTAATACAAAATCTAGTTAGCTGAAGATTCTAAAATAGGGCATATGTTACAAGAAATTCATACTGTGAGCTAATAATCCAAGAGCAAAGGTCCTATCAAAACACAGAAATCACATTTAATAAGTTTTTCTCAATATAATGTCATTTCTGGTTTATTATAACTTTCAGTACATTAAGTGGCAGATAATGGTAGCTTATTCTTGACATGTAAGCTGAGTTTCAAAAATTTAAGTGTTATATTATTTTGAAAGCCAAAAATTATAATAATTGCTTATACTTCTACAGGGCTATCGTTTAGAAAAGGCTTTCATATGCATTGTCTTGTTTCTCTTGCTACTGATGATCCAGTGAACAGAAAATATTATTCACTACACTTTCCACTTGCTGCAACAAAGAGGCATTGAAAGTACTCAGTACTAAGCAATTGTTGACCTTGGGAGACATTCTGAAACTCAACATTCATCCTAATTCATAATCTACAATAAAGAGAAACCATTTGGAATTACCAATATTCTGTTAGAATTGAAATTTAGAGATTGCTTGTGTATACAATGGAGAGAGCTTTTATTCTGTAATGTTGGTTTTCAAACTTTGGATAAGCATGAGATTATAAATGAAATATTTAATCCTCTCTGAACAGAGAAGAAGCTAAATATATCTCAGAATTCATTCTGTAAGCCAAATATTATATATTCAACCAACAGAAAAAAATAGAATCAAGTTTAGAGGTATAAATCATTTAATTTTTATTGGTAAGGAAAGGACAAGGAATTGCCTTCACTTAACCTTTTCTTTAGGGACTTTTAAAAAAATTTTTTGTCTTTTCTAAGACTATAGAAATTTTCTGCAGTGTAAATTTTACTTACTTTTATACGTGGAGCAATAGGGGGTTTCAGTAAAGTACATAACAATATGAATTTGGTATCCTCTGACTTCCAATATGGGTTTAAAAACTGTTAAGGTGAGTCAGTGTTTATGCAAATCATGGGATGTTCTCTGTGTAAATGAAATGTTCCCAGAAAAATAATGTATTTAAAAATCTGCTTCTAGTGATATGAAGTCACATGTAATGTCTTCGGATATCCTCCACAGTCTTACACAGAATGAGGAGAAGACAGCAGAAAGAGAAAGAAAGGACAGAAAGTGAAAAAGATGGTGCAAACTATGATACATGAGTAAAAGGGCAGAACAGTTCCTCAAGGAAGAAATCTAGAAATTACATCTATGTGGAAATAAGACCCCAGAAAAAAATTGAATACATCAAAGCTAGTAGCTCAGGTAGAAACAGCTGGTGAGAAGAATTAACAAACATCTAAGTTTTCCAGAGCCATGAAAAATGAATAAGATGTGTCCTTAATTGGCACTGAAGGAGAGGAGAGCAGGAGTGTTGCATGAGAGAACTCTGTGAAAATGTTAGTGGATATCTGATTCAAAGTTCCTAACAGAACTCAATGGAAACCAATGAGCAAGGAGTGTGTGTGTGTGTGTGTGTGTGTGTGTGTGTGTGTGTGTGTGTGTTCCTGCGCATGCTTTACATCATATGGTAGCATTCAAGACCTAACAGATGAAAACATGACACCTGTGCAAAGTGTACTTAGTTACTTTGGAATGTGAATTAAGCCACAGACGCTTTGCATTGTCCTTTGAGTGTGCTATGCAGATAGTCAGCTGATTGCAGAGCATGTCATCTGCTGGCTTTCAAAGACTGATATGTTTCTGAAACATTGGAATTTGGAATGAGTGATATCCAGGGTATCCAGGTTTTATATTCAAAAAATTGAAAGTAAAATAAGCAGAGATCTAACCTAGACAACTGACGGTCTTCTAACATCTGATTTTCCAGTGAGAGGGAGACATTTGAAAGAATATATTCAGCTTTCATTCACCATCAAGGTTTGCCTGTCTCATAACCAACACCACCCTCCAGATTAAACATTGCTTAACTTAATGTGTGAGATTCCTCAACCTAAGACTGGCTGGAGCATTCCAACAACTGCACATTTTGAACATATTTAAATGAAAATCTAGTGGTGGTTTATTCTCTGTGAATTTCAACATGATCATCTTAAAGCCAAGGACTTAAAGAACAAGTTGAGAGAATTAAACAGTTGCCACATTTCTGTTCAAACTAAGTAATGTTTTGGTCCCAGAGGCTTAGAAAAACGTTACTGAATGGAGCCTTCAGGAAGTACATATGACTGCATTATGCTTCCCTTCTGAATCACAGCTGAACTAGTGAGTAATTGGATGTCACAGAGAGAGAAAGAGAGAGAGAGAGAGAGAGTTCTTTGTCTCTAACATCAGTAGTGTCTTTGCTCCCAGGAAGGAAATAGGCAGTGTAGATATAGATGCAGAAACATCTACCAAAAAAATGATGAGAGAGAGAGAGAGAGAGAGAGAGAGAGAGAGAGAGAGAGAGAGAGAGAGAGAGAGAGGAGACAGGGTTGAACTAGGAGGATTCACATATAGAGATCTATGTCATTCATGAGTTCAAGAACACTGGTCAGGCCCAGGCTCCTCCATTTCATGAGTGCTCCTTTCTTGGTTCACTGTTCTCTCCCAGTAGGAGGTATGGTCAGCCTATTCATGGCCTCAGACAGTGTTTCATGCCAGTGGTCTCTGTTTATTCCAGCTGTCGTTGATCAGCTTCCCCTGGCAGCTTGTGCAGTGCCTTCCAGTAATATACTAATTACCACGTGGGGGCTGGTTACCATTCCTGACCTTGAAGGGTCTCTCTATGCTGATCAATGGCATTCTCTGGTTTCTTCAGCAACAGGGTTTTGCGTCAGGCCTGGGGAGGGCATTCAAGGGCTTTGACAGAATTCTGTCTTGTTTTTGGAACCTCATGGGTCACTTTGGTTAGCAGCTCAGTGAGGGAAGAAACCGGTGACTGGGACCAGGTGTTGTCAGACTAATCTATTATTCACAGGCTTAGACTCTCTCCCCTACTACTCATGGCCCCTCTTGCCAGTCGACACCCACTACTTGCTCAATAGGTTACAGTGAGGATTTTATGTTTTTTTATTGTCCATAATGAGTTACAATATTTAGTGGGCAAACAATGAATTGTTATCCCCAATTCCCCGCTGCCCTCCCCTCCCCACTCCTCCCCCCATCCCTTACCCCTCATTCATAACCTATCACTTCTTTCTGCTAGTCTGTGTAGAGTTTATGGTTAACCTGGTTAAGGACCGCATATGAGGGAGAATATGCGGTGTTCGATTCTCTGATCTTTTGAGTGTTCACTTAGTAAGATCTGCTCAAAGTCAGACCTTTTTTTCCCTAAATTTTGATATGTCATTTTTCCTTTCAGCTGAGTAGAATTCCATCGTGTAAAAATATACCACAGTTTTGCTGTCCATTCCTCCATGGATGGGCATTTGGGTTGATTCCAATTCTTGGCTATTATGAATTGAATTGATATAAATATAGCTGTACAAAAGTTTCTGCATCGAAATGTGACATCTTGTGGGCAGATTCCTAGTAGAGCGATAGCTGGGTCCATTGGTAGTTTTATGTCCATTCTGTCTAGGAGTATCCACACTGCTTTCCATAGCAGTTGAACGAGTTTGCAATCCCACCAACTGTGAATAAGGGTTCCTTTTTCCCCGCATCCTCACCAGCAACGATTGTTGTTGATTTTCTTTATGATTGCCATTCTGACCAGAGTAAGGTGGTACCTCAGTGTGGTTTTGATTTGCATTTCCCTGATGCTTAAGGATGCGGAGCACTTTCTTAAATGGGACAAAGGCCATTTGTGTTTCCTCCTCTTTGAATTCTCTGGAGACAATCAACAGCTTTTAAATTCAGCCAAATATTCCACTTAGGGAGGGGGAACCCTTGACTGGAACTGGGGATTCAGGGCGATATGCACCTGATCCCGTATTCTTGGGCTCACAAGAAAAGATGCACTATGGAGCGATTGACGGGGAAGCTACTAAAAATAGAATCTTGGTAATCCAGAATTGTGTATATGTGTTAACCTAGACTGATCTCACTCTCTGATGGAGATTGTGTTTGTATTTTTCAGGATGCAGCTAGAGAACTGTGGCCCATCTAATCCTACCATCCTACTGTAGGCAGAAAGCTGAGATCCTGACAAGAGATAAGCCACCACAGCCATATCTTCGAGGATCCATATGGAATCCTGCAGAGAATGACAGGCTGAACAAGGGACCCACAGCCCCAGCCATTCAATCAACACAGGATAAGCCAGAGTGACAGAAACCAACAATTTTGACACAAAGCCCCCTAAGCTCACAACATTAAAGCAGCCTTAATACTCACCCACCAAGACTCAGAGAACTGAGTGGAAGATGGGGTGGAAAGATTGTGAGAGCCGTGGTGGGGAAACTATCCAGAGGCATGGCACCCTTCAGTAACAACATACTTGGGCCAGGAGAGCCAGGCTGAATACTAGGCTATCTGTGGTCCCCTGCCACAAGGACTGATCCAGATGACCCACGGAGGAGGATATCAAGCTGATTGGGGATGGGGAGGGGGGAATTGTAGAATTGGGGATAACAACTCATTATTTGCCCACTAAATAATGTAACTCATTATGGACAATAAATATAATAAAAAAAGAACACTGGTCAATTGCTCAGGGTTCTGGAATGGGACACACAGTGTAGAATTACTGCTTCCTAGCATTGTAGAAAGAAATTAGCTCCCATATTTCTTATTAGTGAAGGAATTTTCATCTTCATACACGCTGAAGATTACCTTTTCGATGTAGAACATTAAAGGATTATAGCGTCATTGTTGAATACAGAGTTCAACAAAACTCAAAAGAGAGATGCCACTCTCTCTCAAACTGAGAAGTCAGCAGTTTTCACAACAGGTAGAGCACTGGAAATTAAAATGAACAGGGTTCTTGACAACTCATGAATTCAATAAGTTTTATGAGTCTAGAGTGAGTATGAACACAGTATTTAAAAGACCTGCCAACATATAAACACTTGTGTCCTGCCAAAATGTACACGTTGAGATAATAATCCCAATATGATGACATCAAGAAAGGTACATGTTGAGGGCACACCTTCCTGCTGCTGTGTGCAGTGCTGTGGTGAGGTAATGTTCACCCTCCTCTCTCTACTCATCTGTAATCCAAAAAAAAAACCCATTCCCTAAGAAAAAAGGAAAAGAAATGTACATGTTGAGAATAACATCAAGAAATGTAAATGTTGAGATCAAGAAATGTACATGTTGACATCATAATCCCAGTGTGAAAGAATCAAGAAATGGGACCTTGAGGAAGGACATTAGCTCATGAGACTAAAGTTGTAATTGCTGGTGTAAGTGATTTATAAAAGAATCTTAGGAGAATTCACTTTTCCCTTCTAAATCATGACGACACAGCCAGAGGTACTACCTCTAAGAGCCCCGTTGGATAATTTGATTTTGATTTTCAGCCTCCAAGACTTATAGACTATTATTTATTTTCCTTTTTAAGTACTCAGTAAAGAGTACATTTGTCATAGCATCCCAAAACACTAAGACAGATTCCTCCTACTCACAAGCAATATTCTGAAATTTCTCTCCAGGTCCTTAAAACTGATCCCTCAGTTACTACTGAATGTTCCCAATTCCCAATTTTTTTTTTCTGGCAGCCTTGTATTTTTAGTTTTAAAGTTTTCCTAACAAAGACTCATTGTCTCCTCTTTCACCACTTTTATTCCTTGCCTTTTCACTAGTCCTTGAATTCATGAAACATTTACATGGATGGTGGCTGGAGAGTCACCTGAGTCAGGTGGGCCTTTTGCAGGATGCTACAGGTCTCACCCAGTGCACTCAGGGAAAAATCTGGCCACTTCCCAGGTTTACTTTAGATTAACATCCATCTGTTTAATGTCATCCTTCACTTACACATTGAATCCCTAGAGACATTTGCTATGGTAGGGAAAAAAGAGGGGAATAGGAAAGGAATAGAAGGAGGTAGTTAAGAAGGAAGGGAGAGAAATTGGAAGGGATGAAGGAAGGAGAGAGGAATGGACGACAGAAGGAAGAGAGTAGAAAGGAAAAATGAAGGGAGAGAGGAAGGAGGAGAAGAAATAAAAAAACACAGGCACAAGGTATATTCTAAATCAACTAATACATATCCTGGTTAACAGATGTGATTCAGCTCCTTTGGGTATGATAATATTTGTTATAAAATCTAGTGTATACTATTAGATTAAACCAAAGGGGCAGTAGATTGCAATGTATATCACTCCAGCTAATTCTCCCTAGACTCCAATAAGGAAAAGAAGCTTAAAATACAAGCAGTATTTATTTCTCTCATTTGCCTCACTTGCCTAAGCTTTTAAGAAAAGCTCTTAGATAAATGTTCTACTTTATGGATATGACTGAAGTAACAGGAAGTCTACAAAGGTGTTTTGAACTCAGACTAAGGACTTAATAAATGGGTTGGAAATATATAGATTAAAAATCAAACTTACATATTTTTATATAGCTAATTTGTTTGAGTTTTTCTGAAATACCAACTGTGAATATAATTTTAAAATACCGCTTTGAATTATGTGAACTGACTAGAAAAGCAGATTTTATAGCCAGAAAGTACAAAGAAAAGTAAAACCTGATCATTGGTTAGTGAGTTATCACATAGGTATATGCAGATCTTGGTTAATTAAATGTAAAACTGTATCTAAAATTTTGATATAACTATAAGGCATTAAGCTTATGCACCCAGATTCTATTTTAATATAGTTTCTCTAAATATATAATAAGAGCAGTTATTAAATGAATTGATAATAAAATATCTTTTAGCCATAGATCTAACCAAACTTGGGCATATGCATGCATGAATCAAATCATAGTAGTTATTATGCAAGATGAAACATTAAGGGTGGAATCAGTAGGAACCTTTACTTTTTCACAACCCAACATTATCATTATTTGAAAGTTTTACCTAGAGAATTATGTATAGGAGTGTTGATGTGTCGAAGTTCTGTGAAAAATCTAAACATACTCAGTGGGGATTTCTTCACAAGTCATATTAAAAATAGAAAGAATATTTTACTTGTCTACATTTTTTGCTAATTCTGATAATTAGATTAGGCATTACTGAATTGGACACCTGGATTTTCATTCTATTTTGTTGCTTCTTAGGTTATTATTAACTTCTCTGACAGAAGTTTTTCTCATTTCCAAACCAGAGTCAGCTATGATAACCATCAGGTAGAAAGGGGATCAGAGCAAATGAAGTAACATTGAGCAAACAAATGTTTAAGAAGTGGCAAAATCTGCTTGCTATTGGGCATGTTGTCAGGGTTTAAAACAGAATGGGCATAGCCATGCTTATATGATCTTTTATTCACTTGTAAAATGTATGAGTTACCTTTTCATGCTAAGAAAAAATAGCCAATCAGAAGCAGCTTATGGAAGGAAAATGTTTATTTCATCTTATAGTTTCAAGGGAAATGATCAGCTGTCATGTTTGGGACAGAATGGTATGAGCAGGCAGATAACATCCCACTTTCACATCAGGTAGGGTCTCTTGCTCTAGCTCAGACTGACCTGAAATTCACTATGTAATCTCAGGGTGGCCTCACACTCATGGTGATTTACCTGCCTCTGCCTCCCCAGTGTTATGATTAAAGGTGTGTACCACCAAGCCTGACTAGGCAACTAATTCCTAATACATAGGTGTGAATGCAAAAGATAAAATTCCCTCCCTTTATAGACATTATATTCTGTTATAGAAGACAAAAAAATTAAAAGCAAAACCAAAACTATGTGTCCATAGTGCTTACATAAACATTATATAGATAGAAGCAGATGGATAGATGCCTTACAGAAAGCTGTCTCTTTCATATGTATACACATATGCATGTATCTATGTCATATAAATTTGCATTTTCATAGCAAGTGAACAACATATAATATTAGGAAGCAGGTATGTTTTTCTATGAGGTAACCAGAAAGTCTTACTAAATATAGGGCTTAAAGGCTTGAAGGAAATTGAAAGTTCAAATCTGAGGTTGAACATATTCACTTAGATCTGCAAATGATTTTACCTGAATGTAATGCCTAAAAACTTAAACTCCTAAACTAAAAAGTCATATGGTTTACCAAGCATCCAAATATCAATTCTCTGTCGAAATTTCACTTGAAATCAGTTTGCTCTTAAATAGGTAATGAAAATACAATAATCACTCAAAAATACTAAAATAGTGACACCATCTGAATTGTATAGGATGGCATTTAATAAAAACAAATTAAATGTTAAAATAATCAGCCAGGAAAAAAGTTATAGCAGGTCACATTAATTGGTACTATTGCAGTGAACACAGAACAAATTTTCTTCCATATCTAAGTAATATCATCTGGGAGAGAAATGTAAAAATGATTTCTAAACGTGGCTTGTCATTCTCAGAGGCAATAAAAAAGAACAGACCATTTTTCCTACAAATCATTTATTTTTATTAATCAATTCACATTATCAAAATAGTTTAATAGCTATTTGAACACATATTTTATGCACATATCATTAATTGAACAATCATATTTTTCCTATTTCTCATTACGAAAACAATGTACATAGAATTGATATACATAGAATGGACTATCTTATCTGTTAATTTTTCAGTCCATAAACATGTACTGAGTAGTTACAGACATTCAGGGTTTAATTGAACACCATTACCTAAAACATGTCCTGCCTTAGAACTTTCTGCTGTTTGCCTTTCTCTCTAGAAGTGGTGTTCCTGAGATAATTGCTAGAATGGGAAACTTCCTCTTCATGACCACCAATTCAGCAGCTCCCCTTACTCCCACCTTACCTATAACTCAGTATCCACATAATACCATAATATATACTGCAGTTGCATTCTATTAATATATGACTTTATGTGTTTCCTGCGACCTCAAATGGAAGTGATCTCCAAGAAGACCAAGAGTTGCCAGTTCTCCATTTTCTTGTCATCTATACAAATATCTAAGCAGAGATCAATAAATATGTGTAAATGTATTAATAAAATGTGTGACAAGCTAATTGTGAAATCCCCATTTTATGTTGGAACACCTTAAATATACAACTTTCAAGTCCCTTCTCTTTAGAGCATTGTGGTAAATTGACCATCCATGTGACAGGACATCTAATCACCTATGATGTATTATCTTGATTAGGGTAATTGAGGAAAGAATGCTCACCTACACTGTAGGTTAGGTCCTGCACTGTATATGAAGGAGAAAGCTGGCTGAGTCTCACTATTTATTGTTCTCTGCTTTCTCCCTGTACTGAATAAGACCAGCTGCTTCACGCTCCTGATACCATGCCTGTCCTGCCCAATAGACTGTAACCTGGAACCATAAATTAAAGTAAATCCTTTCCTTAAAATGAGTTTTGTTGGGAATTCTGTCCCAAAAAGGAAGTGACAAATACAAGTAAAACAGAAAATGTTCTAAGCTTTACACCATATTTTAAAGGAAGTTTTCTACTGAAAATTGTAATCATAAAATTGAAATCTCATAAAAATATTTAGAAAGCTTTCAACTTGACCAGAACACTTAGCTTTCATCATATTTCACCTTAATAATTAGAGATAATAATGTTTCTGTATTACTCTGTACTAAATTATGAATACATTAATTTAGGGTTCAATATTTAAATTTAATTGGAACCAGCAAATATTGAATCACTACACTTTCTTTAAGGTCCTTTTAAAACATTATTTATTTTTGTCACTCAGTACCTCCTTATTCTACACTAGAACACCAAACGACTTATCTTGTACTGAATAAACTTAGTCACAGAGGTGTGAAGTCAAGACCATGAATTAAACAGTCAAACCTGGATTGAATAAAACGTCATATACAGAAATACCAACATAACAAAGTAGCTGACATCTTGTATTAGAACAGCTAAAATTCTTTTAAAGGCGTCAGTCATAGTTTTAGCTATGACATCCAGTCCTGGAACTTATTGAACCACTTGAAGCTCTTCCATTTAACATCCAAGCACTTTATAAGTTTTAGAATTTATGCTTTCTCTACTCATGGTTAGTAAACATGATCCATTTGCAAGTTGTTCAAAAATTTAATTACCTTAATATTCTGTTCAGAAACAAATTTATTATCATTATAAAGTAGGAATTTTCTTGCTTAAATTATTATTAATACCCTATTTGTTCTAAAGTAAAGTTAAGATTACATAAACTCACCTCAAGAAATACAATTACAGCTTTCTATCAAATGATTTCTATAAAAAAATACAAATGTAGATTATTGTAATGGCCCATGCCTGTTATCCCAGCCACTGAGGGAGCAGAGGCAGGATGATTTCTTCATGTTTGAGGACAGCCTGCTCTACAGAGCAACGTCCAGGCCAGCCAGGACCACATAGAGAGATGCCAACAAAAAAAAGAAAGAAAAAATGAAGAAGGAATAAAGGAAAGGAAAGGAAAGAAAGAAAAACAGAAAGAAAGAAGGAAGAAAGGAAGGAAAGAAAGAAGAAAGAAATGTACACATATGTACATTCATAAGTGTGTGGACACATATATTCAAGTGTTTATGAAGACCAGAGGTCACTGTTATGTATCTTTTTCAATTGCTTTCCCCTCATTTTTAAGACAGAGTCTCTCACTGAACCTGAAGCTAGCAAATTCAGCTAAACTAGTTAGCCAGCAAGCCACAGGGATTCTTCCTTTTCCCTAGTGCTGGGATTACAGGTGCACACCATGCTGCCATCTTTTACGTGGATAATGGAAATCAGAACTCAAGTCCTTTTGATTATGCAAAAAACACTTTATTGACTGAGCCATCTGCCAAGCCCCTGAACTCATTTCTTTATGAAACCAGGCATATATATATCCACAGGTGTGTCTCCATGTTAAACTATATATTAGTTTTTATTAGTGTATATTAATTATGCAATGTAGTTTGGTTCTTTATGAAATTTCCATCCATGTACATGTTCTTTAGATCATGTTAACCTTTCATCGCCCATACTGCCATTTCCATCTTATTTCTTATATTTTAAAGATTTCACAATGGGAGAAAACATGACTTGCTTGTCTTTATCAGTTTGGCTTATTTGACTTATCATGATGATCTCCAGTTCCTGTATTTTCCTGCATATGAAATAATTTCACTTTTCTTTCTGACTAAATAAAATTCCGCTGTATAATATACCATTTTTTTTTACTCTTTCCTCTGTTAAAGGGCACCTATGCTCGTTTGATATCTGTGTACAGATTTTTTAAAGTATTTATTGCATTCTTGGATTAATGATAATGCATTTCTTTGGTTTGTCTTTACAATGGAAGTTCGTTATTTCTCCTTTTATTTTTGAAGAGAATTTTGCTAGATATATTAATGGAGTTGGCAGTTCGTTTCTTTTAAAACTTGTTGCATTCCCTCTTGGCTCTTAGGCTGTCTTTTGAGGAAGCAGCTGTTACTCAAAAAGACTTGCCCTATATACATGGTACTTCTCTCTTGAAGCTTGTGATATTCTTCCTTCATTCTCTCAATTTGGTGTTCTGACTATGATATAATGTAGAGAGGAGATTCTTTTTTGAGTTATGTCTCTTTGGGGATCTAAAAATCCTCTTATCTGGAGCTAGGACGATGGTTCACTGGGTAAAGTCTTTACTGTGCAAGTACAGTGACCTGAGTTTGGATCTGTTGCACCCATGTAAATATTAGCTGCAGTGGTGCCTGCCTGTCATCCCTGCACTGGGGAGGCAGAGGCAAGAGGATCCTCATGGCTCACTGGCTAGCTAGTCTAGTTGAATTCGTCATCTGTTTCTGGATGGAGATTGAGGGAGACAGCAGATAGCAATCTTGGCCTACACACACAAACACACACACGTATACATGCACTTGTATATATATATATATATATATATATATATATGCATCCACAAACATACACTCATATACACATTCACACATAGCATATACACACTCAAAAAACCCACAAAAACAAAAAGAATGAAAAAGAAAAGCCTTCTTATACGGATTACTTTCCCAATATTTGGGACATTTTCTGTTATAATTCCATTGAATTGAATATATTTACCAGACTTTTCCCTTGTACTTTTTCCACTTCTTCTATGTCCCTGACTCAAGTTTTTTTCATCATGTCTCAGAACTGTGTATGTTCCACTGGCACATTCTTTCTCTCTCTTTGTTTATCACTATCTAAATGTTCCAATTTATCCACCTCGTCTTCAAACCCGTCATTGTCTCCACTTGATTCGTTTTCTCCCAGAGGTTGTTACCTGAGTTTTTATGTTGACTTTTTCTTTTCATTTACAAAATCTCAAGTTGATATTTTTTCTGAATCTCATACTGTTATTTACTCTTAGCTATATGTGACTATAAAAAGATGATTTTCAACCAAAGCTAAATAAAATAAATATAGTGAAACCTTAGTCATGCTAGTCACATTTTATCTCCTCAATGGTCTCAAGTGGGTAGTGAGTATTATAAATAAGATTTTGTGACAGAAGATTGCTTAAAATGATGGTAAAAATTGGCTGTGGATAGAATTTAATTTATGAATTTTGGAATTTGGTACAATGTCCACATTCTCTCTCTCTCTCTTTCTCTCTCTCTCTCTCTGTCTGTGTTGTGTTGCATTATGTGTGAGATGGCATGTGTACATATGTGCATGCCTCAAGTGTTTTTATTCACCAAGTGCCAGCAATTTGTTGCTCCCAACAGGACAGGCATACCTTTCATGTGGCCATGCCCAACCATGTACTTGGGTGCTGAGCAATCAGACTTCGAGCAAATCAGGCCCTTTCAGAGCCTGATGCTTGCACAGCAAGTGCTCTTACCCTCGGAACCATCTCCCCTGCCTCACAACATCTGCTTTCTCACAATGGAGCCACAACCTCCAACAGGAATATCTAACCTGATCCCTGAGCCTGCAAAGGTCAAAATGAAAATAAAATTGAAAACTATAAAAAATTGTATTCCAGTTTCACATTAGAAGTGTGTTAGGTTTAGATCACAAAAAGAAATAGAAAAAGAAACATCTTCTTCAAAACATGAAATTGTGACTACTTGGAAAAATGTGTAGAGGCTGTTTGTGATTTAGAAATCTTTAAAGAATGGAACTCTAACTGCCCACCCACAACCCAGGCTTTCACCCTGGTGACTCCTCAGTGAGAGACAGTACTCATTTTTTTTGTCTAACTCCTCTAGAGACAGGAAGAAGTTGCACATGCTTGTAGCACTAAAGTTGCACTACAGAACTTTTTTCCCATGAGACACAGTTGATAATTGATGCATTTAACACATGCCCAACTGATTTTAATCTCCAGAGGGAAATAGGAAACACGAAGTAAATGACTCAAAAATGATAGATGCTCAATTCTGTCAGGGAAAATCAGACAGAAAGGGAAAGCCTCATTTGGCAACAGTTTTGTAATACAAAGACCCTTGGAAAGACAAGTAAAAGCTGAATGGATAAATAAAAGAGAAAACACATATACAGAATCTCCAGCTCAGAAATGATGTGGCAAGGACTCATGAGATGGCTCAGTGGACATAGCACTCACCACTCAAGCTGGAGTATCTATCTGAGTGTGATCCCTAGATCCCTCGTGAAAAGCCATGGAGAGAGTGTTTAATTCCTATTTATGTTGATGGCAAGATATTAAGTAGAGACTGGAGAATTTCACAGAAGCCTGTGACTAGTGAAGCAAATATCAACAAAGTATGACAGCAGAACAAGAATCCACAATAAGAAGCCCTTCCTAAGATGAAGTGGAAAGGCAGAAGATCAGCCCCAAAGTGACCCTTTGACCTCCACACATATGCATAGCATGAACACATTCAAAGACACACAGACACATGCATATGCACACACGTGCACATACACACATAATATAATGCAAAAATATGATATGGAAATGTACAGCTTTGAAACATATTCAAAGTGTTTTCATAACAAATAGATATCTCCTTTTCAATCTATAAGTTTAAATTTTGAAACATAAGCAAATAAAAATGAGAAAACACAATGCTAACAGCATCTTTTATAGAGAGTTATTCAGCTCTTCTAAAGAAAACATAATTCAAGCAGGATAATTTATCTGAAAAATCAACAGAATGAGGCGTATTCATTTTAAGAAAAAATCATATATGTGTATATGGGTGTGTGCAACATAAACAAATCTCATCTCTCTCTCTCTCTCTCTCTCTATATATATATATGTACATATATATATATGAGATTGTGTCAGGTGCCTCCTGTACTTGGCATCAATAAAGCAATACATGTAGAGTGTGCTTATTTGGAGTAAAGGAACTAACCTAAGTAGTTTAAAACATTGAGAGAATAAGAAAGAAAGTTAACAATAGGAAGAAATAAAGTACAGATATTATAAATTTTTTAAATGATGAAGATTTTGTTACAATGTATTTTTATGTACTCCCATATTTAAAAAAAAAACTTACAAGAAATCGTGTTTTTGGCAATGATAACTGTGATTGTAAGGTTATGAGTGTAGAGAGTGCCTGACAATTCATCATTTCAATCTACAAATCTCCCTGAGGAATCTCTTGAATGAGAACACAAATGTATCTACACAGGGAAACTGAAGTATAGTACTGCATCCATTAACAGCATTAAAATTATTAATAGAGAAGGTATTTCTTTATATATTATTCAGGTGTTCTGATATTTATTGAACTTTTCATGTTCATCGATTCAACAAGTCCATGTAATCACATGATAATCTGGGGTCAGAACCAGCAGTATTGAAAAGTGAGATTATATCTGTGAAATGGCATAATCGATTCAGAAAAAGACCAAGTGGCTCTCACCATTCTACAATAAGAGGTACCTGACTCCTTTTTGATGAAGCAAGTAGGAGGTTCAGAGGTGATGGTGAGCAAGGGCAAAACATTACACTTCTCAAAACCCCTAAGGATGGGTGGACATCTGTACTCTGAATACCTCCTGAGTCTTCAGTGCACATGACCATTTGTTGGGCACCAAGGGTGCTTTGATCAGAGGGCTCATGAGAGTGTTGAATGCTATTAGAAATAATTTTACAGTATGCCAAAGTATTTGGGTCCTACAAGCAAGATTTTATGGAAAAAGAAAGATTGTATTAAGTACAATTTGAAGATCTGAGTAAAGAAAGAGGAGTACAGTGCAGTGTAAAGTACCTGGCACTAAAAACTTTTGGGAGTAAACTCTGCCCATAATTTCATCTCATAAACATCCAACCCAGTTGTTATAAATTAATCTTTGAAACAATGGTAAAGCCCAAGTTGCCAGTGTTTAACTGCCCTAAGCGGGAAAACAAAAGTTCCCACAGAAGGGAGAATTCACCTCTGAACTCTCTTGACAAACAGCTTCACGCTTGTTAAGAGAAATGAATTAAAAAGAGACAATTTTGAGGTACCTGCTACACTACATTAAACTAAGATAGATCTCTGAATATTAATGTTTCATCATGTGCTAGGTAATTAAAAGCTTATCTATACAATGTGAGTTTACATTAAACTGAATTATGTGGTAAGCCTAATAAAGTTTCCCATCATCTGATCATGAAACCAAAACACAAAGTTCTGTAGAGCTGATGTTTAGTCAGCACAGAAAATACTTCAAACCCAATCTCCCTTTCCCTGTTTTCATGTTCTTTTCATCTGCCTTCTCATACTTAAACTAATGTCTCTGACCACAGATTCACCCTCTGCCTTCCTTGGATGACTTTATCTCATGTGCTTCTCTGTTGTGACAGCATTTTCCTGGGTTGCTTTCATCACCGTGGCAGCCTACAATCATCATGACATTTTCCCTGTTGTTAGCCTGTGATGGTCGTCTATAAAGTTCACCTCACAACCCTGCTTGAGCTGGTGTAAAGTGGGAGACAGCCACAGAGTGTGCTTGGATGAGGAAATCTGGGCAGAAGTAGCAGGCATCATGTATGTCTTCAGAGCCTTTGAAAATTTTGCACCACTCTCAATTTCCTGGCAGTTAGGTCTGGTCGTCTTAGCCACTGTGGATCCATAAGTAAAACTGAAGCTAGACCATGCCTGTAAATCTGCATCAGGCACATGCCATGTATGATCAATGATAGATGCTTTTTTGAAGCCATAAAACCTTTCTTTCATTATAGTGTCAACATCATGTCTGATATTAAATTATCTAAATTATGTGGTTTCCATGCATGTTAGCAAAGGACATGTATTCCTCATATCTTGCTATGAGTAAAGACAGATGCTTTAGAAAGTTTGTTTAAAGTTTTGAAACTCCCTTTCTATTTCAAATTTACACATATTTCAGTAATACAAAAATCTAAAATATATTAAAATGTGTTGTGGTCAGCCTTCTCGTTGCTGCGCAGAAAGAATCCAGACAAAAGCATCCTGGCAGGGAAAATGATGGCATGAGCAGAGGGGTGGACATCACTGGAGCCACAACACTGCAAACAATGGCAGGAAGGTGTGCCAAACACTGGCAAGGGGAATAACACAGCTCTATTGAGGTTTTAATCCCCGAACTGCCATCAGCTGAGGATTGATCACTGAGAACAGATTAATTTGTTTGTGGGGGACACATGTATCAAACCATGACAGAATGCAATTTTAAAAAACAAAGAACTTTCTCCTCAAGTGGAGAAAAATTCCTAAAAAGGTAATTTTAAGCACTTTGACATAAGTATCTTGGAATTATATGCAGAATTCCATTGCCAGAATAATTACATCTCTAAGAAATACCTTGACATTTTCTAGGCCAACATAAACTTGGTAGTGGAGTTCTCAGATCATTCTCAGAGCATAAGATTAAAGCAAAGAACTTGAAAGGGTTTCGGCTGGCATAGCTCAGTGTGTCCTCTTTAACTGAAGGGAAAAGCCTGAAGGCTCACAGCTTTGGCATTTTATGTAAAGAAATAACATTATTTATCTTCACATCCCTGATTTTTATCTGTCTATAGACAATTTGTTAGATCTTTTTTTAATAGCTTGTGAGAAAAAAAAGTGGTGTTCCTGACTAGACATACCCATAAAAGCAACTGTGTGAATGGTTGACCCTATTGTGGCTGATTGAAAAACACTAAAGGCTGTGGGAAAGTGGCCAACTACGACTCTGTTAACTAATAGCAGGAAAGAGACGTTCTGAGAAACCTGCTAGGGCACTCTTGTCTATCATTTTCATTACATGCATTCAAAACAAAACAAAAATTTGCTTCAAAAGTGGTTGATTTTACTCACAAGAGAAGCTTGTGAAGTGTTATTAAATATAAGCTGTTTGTTTCTTTGTGCAAACTTAAAAGTGAAAGAAACTGGTCTATATTTCTGTAAAATGCTTTGATCATATCTAATTAGGAACAGGGCCCAAGATAAGGAAGCATCTTCCACGTGGCAGGTGTTTTAACCAAGTTCTTGAAATCCTGCAATTCTGTGCTTAAGCATAAGTAGTTCTTTCCTCTAGATACATGGGGATTTGAATGTGAAATATACCCCAGGGCCTCATGGATTCTGAAGAGTGAGATCCCACTCTGGTTTTGTCAGTTTCTCCATGTAACAGTTCACTAACATTTGAAACTTTCCTAGTGGCAAGTATGCTTAAAGCTAATGTAAGCTTTGCCTATAGGCATATAGTGTCTAACTAATGTTGTCAAACCAAGAATGTTTTAGACATTGTATGTCATGTTAAGGCGATGGCTATTACCTTAGTAATAATATTCATCTTATGTATGCAGAATAGCAGAAGATTAACATATATATATATATATAATTCTTATTCTATCAGATATAAAAATAATTATAGTGAAATTTATTCAAGTGGAAACATAACTGTGATAAAGAATGGATTATAGAAAAAACTACAAAATTAACTACTAATACTAATATTATTGGGATTACTGATAGTACAGATGACCATAGAACACCATGTATTTGAAGCATGCATTTCTTCTTATGCAGATTTTTATTTTTTGAGATTTGCAACACTCATCTGAAAGTATAAGCAAATCCTGTAACCTAGAAATATAGAAAACAATGGAAAATTTTCACAATGATCATGAATGCATAAATATATGAAGTAAGAGCTTATTTTATCATTGATTATTATAAATATACATGGATCTTTTAGAAAAATATCAAAATTTATTATGACTTACACAAAACACTCTATTCATTGCCATTCCTGGAGGAGAGAAATATAAATAAAAGACTCAGTACCAAATCATAACTACATTAAGTCAGCTGTAGTGTGTTCTGCTGTACTGCAATAATTTCATAGCCACCTCCTGTGACAATTGTGATGAGTACTCTCTCCACTGACAATACCATGTGACATGTATCTTCTCCCTGTGAGTAGTTGCTCACTCCAGGAAATTGAAAATCACAGGAAAAATGAATCCCTCAGCTCTCATAATTTCACCACACATTATAGGTATGCACAACATATATTTAGCTATTTTTGTTATTGGTAAGATTTCCCAATAAAAACAACATAAAAGTAGTGCTTGCATATGGGAGGATCAAATGTTTATGCTTGTTCTCTTCTCCAGGATCTTACCATCTGTTCACCAGGGTCTGTTGTATTTATATGGCAGGGGCAATGTATGTCTGCTTCCTTCTTGGTCTTAATTTGGCTATCCACTTTAGTCTGTAGGTGACTCTGCTTGCATAGTGTGTTGCTGTATTTCCAAAGTGCCAATAAAATCAAAGCCTTACTGATATTAACTTTGTAAACTTGTACCGGAAAAATGCAAAGATTCAATATTTCCACAGAAAATACCTATTTTCTCCATACCTATGAGTTTTATAATATTTTACTAGAGAAATATAAGAAATTCTCTGTTGAAAGAATTAACTACTGTCTTTTTCATTAGTGTCTGAATTTTCCACTTTGTAAGGTATATGAAATGACAATTCTTTTGCTCTGAGTTGAAATTAAAGATTGACTAGTTTATCAAACAGACAACAGAGATAGCTTCATACTTGTGTTTATAGCAACACTATAGAACTGAAAACTATGGGATCAATAATAGCAGGAAAGTGGACAGATAACGCGTGGTGCATATACCCAGTTGATTCTTAATCCTAAAGAATATAATCATGCCATCTGCATTAAATAGATGGAACTGAAGATCATCATATTAGGTGGAATAAGCCAAACATAGAAAGACAAATGTAACATTCCCTTATAAACAAATTTAGACATTCTAAGTGTGTGTATGTATGCACGTATGTATGTAAATGTGCATGTGACATGAAAGCACAAGGGGATCATGAAAGTTGAAGAGGGAATCAATCTGTGATCACTCTAAAGAGAGACAGATGGAGACTGAGAGGATATTGGGGAAAACAAATATCACACATTTTCTCTCATATGTCAAATCTAAATATAATCATGTGTTCATATACACACATGTATGTAAACATTCGTTATGTATGACATGAAACTGGAATGAAGAGGTTAGGACTAGGAGACCAGCAGGACACAGAAGGTGACAAGGATAATGTAATTAAGGTGGATATGGTCAAAGTACATGACTTACTTGAGTGAAAGTGTCATCATTTCATAGAAAATCAATTCCTACAATAAATAGAGTAATAAATAGAACAAAATATTTTGTGTAGAAAGAAAACAAGCAATCTAGTTGTTTGCCATTAGGAACCTTGATTTTATGCAACAACGAAAGATTTATCAAATTTATTGCAATTACTTGATTGTTTGACATTTTCCATAACAGTACTCTTGATTCAGTCTGTTCCTTTGTTCCAGGACCCAGCTATATGGAGCAACGTGTATCTTGAACACAAAAGTGAATAAATGTATAAAAGTTCAGTTCCCCTTAATTACAGGCTCAATGCACATGTCAGGCCATCTCACCTGGCTTATTTTTT